>JADHKO010000066.1:0-17184 GCA_019925425.1 Ophiostoma pallidulum | reverse complement strand
ACCAGTCGCGCCGGTTGCGCCGTCAGTACCGTTGACGCCGTTCGTGCCATCAGTACCATTAGTTCCATCTTTGCCGTTGATGCCATCAACACCATTAGTACCGTTGATGCCATTGGTGCCATTGACTCCATTGACTCCATCTGTGCCATTAACACCATTCGTGCCGTTAATACCCTGAGGACCTTGGGCGCCAGTTGCGCCAGTTGCGCCAGTTGCGCCAGTTGCGCCGGTTGCGCCGGTTGCGCCGGTTGCGCCGGTTGCGCCATCAGTGCCGTTGACACCGTTGGTTCCATTGAGGCCATTTGTGCCGTCGGTGCCATCAAGGCCATTTGTGCCGTTAACGCCATCAACACCATTTGTACCATTGATGCCGTTTGTGCCGTTGATGCCATCCGTACCGTTAAAGCCCTGAGGACCTTGGGCGCCGGTTGCGCCGTCAGTGCCGTTGACGCCGTTGGTGCCATTCATGCCCGCTGGGCCTTGGGGACCAGTGGAGCCCTGGGGGCCGCTGGCCCCTGTTGCACCGCTTGTCCCATTGTATCCCTGGGGTCCTTGATGACCTTCAGGGCCGGCAGACCCAGTAGCACCAGCTGTTCCATTGGCTCCGTTTGTCCCGTTTGTTCCGTTTGTCCCGTTTGATCCGTTGGCTCCGTTGGCTCCGTTCTGGCCATTTTGGCCGCTGGCGCCAGCCGGCCCAGGCTGTCCCTCGACGTTGATGGTTATACTACCGTTGTCGCCGCCAGTACTGCCGCCACCGGTGCCGCCACCGCCACTGCCACCACCTGAGCTACCTCCAGGAGAATCTTCTTCGGATCCACTGCCACTCCAGCCGCCGCCTCCGTTAGGGCCTCCTGCTGAAGCACCACTAGAACTTCCGCTACCACTGCCTGCGTAACCCGATGAAGAGCTGGCACTAGAACCAGCCCACGCATGTGCGTCGGCCGAGGAACCAGATGACGACCCCGAGGATGATCCTGAGAAGCCGGAGGAAGACCCCGAGGATGATCCTGAGGAGCCAGAGGATGTCCCTGAGGAGCCAGATGAAGACCCTGAGGATGATCCTGGAGACCCAGAGGAAGAGCCGGAGGACGACCCCCAGGATGATCCTGAGGAGCCGGAGGACGACCCTGAGGAGCCAGATGAAGACCATGAGGATGATCCTGGAGACCCAGAGGAAGAGCCAGAGGAAGACCCGGAGGAAGAGCCGGAGGAACCCGATGAAGGCCCGGGCGACGATCCTGGAGAATTGGGGGATGACCCAGGGGAGCTTTCGACGTCTGCACCCTTGCCTGTTCCGGCGCCGTAGTAGTTGTTTTGTGTATTTTCAATGTTCACTATGGTGGGCGGGCCGACAGATACTGGCCTCGGGCATTGAGAAGCTAGGAAGGGGCAGCGGGTTAGCTGTGCTGTTGCAGGAGAGGGATCAAAGGAGAAGGGACTCTTACAGGGAACGTAGCTGAGATTGGCGGGTGCGCAGCCGCTCGGGGCGCCGCCGGGGCCAAACACGGCGAGGATGACGTTGGAGGTGGAGATGCAGAATGTGGCATCGCCGGATGTGAAGTTGACGCTGGACCAGCGGAGGAGGCCATCTTGGATGGAGAAGCCGCCGGTGACGAGCCCGTCTGATGCACTGAGACCATGGCCGGGGCCGGAATCGAGGAGGGGTGGGAGAAGAAGAGGCTGGTACGAGTTCAGGGCCGGGTCAGCGGTGACGAGGATGCCGGAGGCGAAGAGCTGGTCGCCGACGAGGGTGAAGGCGGTGGCAGCCCGGCAGGCGGCCATGGTGCCATCGGTAACGACAAAGGCGTAAGGTTGGCGTTTGAGTGCTTGGTGGTTGCCCCGGCGGCGGCGGGCAAACTGGGAGCTGCCGACCTGCAAGAGAAAGGAGTCCGGTCTGCTGAGAACCAAGGGGGGGAAGGGGTCAGTATGTGTTGTTACTTTGACATGTTCTCTCAAGTTTAAGCTTGTAAGATGGAAGCTGCGGAAAAAGCCACCGACCCTGTTGAGGCTGTGTCGATGGACAAGGCAGAGGGCGACGTGGGTGACAGCCCGCCGGCGTTGAAGAGGGCGCCTCCTGCAAGCAGGGCGATGAGGGAGTCGAACATGCCCATGGTGCGATAGATTTGTGTATATACGGCCCGAGAAGCAAATGAGGGGATGGGGGATGGTACTATCAATGAGTGAGAGGCATGAGAGACATGAAAAATGACAATGAAGACACAAAAAAAAGGGGGCGAGAGGAGGAGGACAATGAGTGACTGTGAGAAATGAATGTAGATAGGACAACAGAGATCAACACCTCGAACACGAAGCAACAGAAACAAAAACAGAGGACGTGGGAAGAGAAAGGAACGTGGATAAAAAAGGAGAAAGGACGAAAACGAATTCCGGGGTCACAAAAGCAAAGGAGAAGCGGAGAAGTAAAATATAAGAGGGGAGTGGAAAAGCGGTTTCCTGTCCTGGCCAAGAATGCCACTTTTCTCTTCTCTCCTCCTGGTCTGGGTGAATGCGGCGTGCAAAACAGTCCCACTGGCTTGTTGTTTTCTCTCTTCATATTTTCTTCTCGTTCGCGAACAATGGAGGAAAAATCAAAACAACGGGTCTTGTAAGGGGGGACGAGACGTGACCGGCCGCGGCCAGCAGCTTCGAGAAGCCCGTGGGCAGGGCGACTCGTCTGCGGATCGCGATGCCAAGGAAGAAGGCCATCTCTCGAGACATTTCACGTATTCAGCAGCCGGCGAATGCATATGTCGAGGGGAGGGGGGGAGGGATGACCAGGGCAACCTCGTTCTTTTGGGCGACAGCTGCTATCGGAGTGTAACAGAACGAGGGCGGCAGAAGTGGTAAGCAAGATGGACCACCGACAAGGACTTCCATGCTCGGCTGCCGGCACGCACTGCTACGGCGTACGGCTTGCGTCTGTGTTCTCTTGTGGTGTAGAGGCTCGCTTGCGGCCTGGCATGCAAAGCACGCGCGAGGCGGAGAGCATTTATCGTGAGAATGGATCATCGTCAGCATTCTTCGATGTGCGTTGAGGTGGAAGATTGAAGGAGGTGGAAGGAGAGAGGGAGAGAGGGAGAGAGGGAGAGAGGAAGAAGGGGGGAGGGAGAGAGGGAGATAAATGGAGAGCAAGAGAGGAAGAGAGGGAGAGGAGGACAAATTGGGATCCACCCCTCGGAGAAGAAATAAACAGAAATAGAAACATCCAAAAAAAAAAAAAAGAAAGAAACGTCCTTCCCCCGAAATGAAGCTTGTCAAATGCCAACAATGCCGTTGACTATTTTGTCTGGACCGCTCCGTCGACCGTTCGAGTCATGTCTGCATGTGTGGCAGCATTCGCGGGGTGGCTTGGCGAAAGGGATGAGAAAAGGGGGGGTGAACGGTTGACAACGGTAGACAATAAAGGGGCACAACAAGGGCGGCGGCCAGCAAAAGAGCAATCCTAGGTGAGCACTCGAAGGGAGGATCACATTCCACGTGCAATATGCATAAAACGGTCATAGGGCATGGCCGTTGTTGTTTTCTTTTTTCTTCTTGCTTTTTTCTTTCCGTCTTTGTTTTTCTTTTTCTCCCGTCGAGACCCGACTCGGCATGCTTTTGTATGACAGGGCATTGGGTCCAAACCTTTTCCCTTCCATCTCCACAGACCGAATGCTCATCGAAAGGGATACAACAAAAGGAAGACGTCTCTCAGGGCTCCCTCATGACTTCCTTGACTTCCTTACCGCGACGGGAGGAATCTAACGCGCTGGGTGCAGATGCCCGTTTCCGGTGCGGATCGCCTTTAAATCCACTACCATTGTCTCGGGGCGAGCGGCAACGTTGAGGACGTGGAGGACGTGGAGGACGTCCAGAACACCGGGAATATCGGGAACATCAAGAACGGCATGGACGTTGCTCATGAGCGGCACAGGCTACGCCATTGCTCCTTGCCAGAGCCCTGTCGTCGACGTGCCTCTGCTGCCCGTATGGCGAGCCGTGAAACAACAAGGCGAGGCCCGTTGAAGACATCTTTGATCACTGCATAGCTGACGTGGTGTAGATGCACATAGCCGGATACGTTTTCAAGTCTAGACGTCGTTCGTCGCCGTCCTAGCCGCCCTCGCCCACCTCGCCCTTCTCGAAGTAGGGCCGAGACACGCCGGCCTGGGAAGCCGCTTAGAAAACCTCACGCAACAGACAAGACGCCCTGCCCAGTCAACCAGTTGAAAGAGCGGGCCCCGTATCTCTTCTTCCCCTTCTCATCCCCCTCCCCAGAGCCCTACCTTACTGTAACCCGCCAACAGCATCGACGCGGAATGGCTTGTGCTAGGAAAGCACCGCTGGCTTAAGAAGAAGTGTCGATCGTCATGTCCGCATCCGTGGGGGGGTTAGAAGAGCTGCCTCTACAACTTTTCAGTCATGAGCTTCGAGGGGGCTCTGGCCCACGATCGACACTAGACATTGCCCAAGCCATCGAAGGGCAATGTCACGAGAGTGTGGAAGCGCATTCTTGAGGGCATTCGGGAGACGGAAGAACAAGAACATGACCGAAACGGGGGCCATGTTTGAGGTGAGGGAGAAGAGCAAGTCTATTCGGGCTGTCTCGATACTTGGTGATGAAGCAGAGTGCTCGGAGGAACAAAGACGAGCGGCGAGTTGACAACAGTAGTTGACAACTGAAGTGGAGAGATGGAGGGAGAGGGGGGGAGAGAGAAGAGCATATAAATCCATGGGCAGTCCCCCCTTCCGTTGACGAAAAAAAGAAGAACCAGAACAGACAACAGACTCAGCTCACAAACCACTCTTCCCCACATCTTTATATTCTTCCATCTTCTTGTCTTCTACCAATCCACCCAACCACCACCCACCCACCTCTACCCTTCTCGAAAATGCTGTTCCAGGAGACTCTCGTTGGCGTTTTCGCCGCTGCCCTCGTGCTCGTTGTGCGCCCGGCCACGGCCTTTACCACGGCCTGCGTCTACCAGGAGTACAAGTGTGGCTCGGACTTGTTCACCACGGATGGTAAGTTACGGGGGAGAGAGGAATAAGACCCCTGTTGCGTCTCGATCTGAGCACACCCTGGCTAACGAACACCCCCTACAGGCTACAACGTCACCGAGCTGACGACGGCCGTCAACGCCACCGGCAGCATCCCGCCCCTCGAGGATTTCCAGCTGCTGAATGTGCTGTACCGCTGCATCGATATCAATGGTGGCCTTGTGGGCAACTCGTTCTGTCTTTCGGGCTGCATCGGCATGGCCTCGCTGAGCAACGACCAGTGTGCGATGTAGGAGTGGAAGTTTCCCCGACTTCAACAGGGAAGGTCAAGACAGGATAAGAAATGCTTGGATGGGTGGGACTAGCTAAGACGGATGATGAGGAGAGGAAAGAGGTGTTGGGCAGTAGTTTAGGATAGTATAAAATCAAACGAAAATTGGCGAGAAGAAGAACGGGAACAAGGGCAGAAAAGAAAGTGAAGGTGAAGTCTGTTTTCAAAGGTAGTTTTCGTTTACTTTTCTTGTCCAAAAAAAGAAGAGGCGGGGGCTCTTCTAAGTTTATTGTTATATCGATGCATCATCGGAGGAGGAAAAAAGGAATGAGAAACCTCAAAAACAAAGAAAAAGAAGAAAAAGAAAAAAAGAATTTGGTCCCGGAGGGGCTCGAACCCTCGACTTTCGCATTGGATTTCCAGGAAGAAATATTAGTACGATGCGCTAACCAACTGCACCACGGAACCGCTCGCTTCCACCGAAGGGAGGGATCAGGACATTGCTGGTCGGAAACGGCGCTTCAGAGAGCCTACGTAGCCTCGTGCATATCGAGGGCAATCGGCCAGAATTGTGCTGTCCACAGTTGTCAGAATGAATCAAACACGCCTCGTCTCGTCTTGTTTTGCTCCCGGCTCTGCTTTTTACAAATGAGGTTGGGGGGGTGGCATCTTTGTGCAGCTTTAGGCAAACCAAAAAAGTAGCTATGCTTAACGATGAAGAAAAAAGAAAAGAGGAATTAAAACAATTTAACAATCATGGAGAAAAAAAGAAGTAAACGAAAACGAAAACTAAGAACAAAAGAAATATAGAAAAAAAACGTAGACCGAGACATCTGACCGAGAGGTCGTCAACAAAAGACAGGAACCCAGACAAATAGACGAGGCGGGCCAAAAGAAGAGAGAGGTAAGAGAACGCTGCTGGCGACGGGCAAACAGGACCAGCCGTGACTCCTAGCCCTGCCGTTCGTTGTAACTTGTACCCCCTTTTCTTCCCAGCACATGCTTTCAACCCGTTTTTGGCCGCCCAGCCAGGTTGAGGCGCGGTTGTGCCGCCGAGACACAAACGCTGCAATCACGCATGGTGGGCTTGTCTTGACTGTCAAGAAAGAGAGAAATGAGGCCCTCTGGCCCTCGTTTGGATTGACGTCGTGCACTGTGAGACCTGTCCGTTTGGCGAGTGTCTTTTTTTCTTCCGTTTTCGTTGTGTCCTTGCTCTGTCTCTGCAAAGGGGAGGCAGGGGACAGCTGTAATACATGTGTTGTGATGAGGATGGGTCTTGATGGAAGTCAAAGGTCTGTATGTTGTTTTCTCGCTTTTCTTCTCATCCTCCCCCCTTTTGCTTCCCTCTCCTCCTCCTTCTACTCTCATTCCCTCTCCCGTCCGCTCTCTCTCTCCCCCCTCCACCCCCCCTTTCTCGACCGTCGCCTAGTCTCCTAGGAAACAGCTTGCCTCCTCTTCCTCTGTCCCCGCCCCCCCGTGTGACCTGACAGAGGAGAAACCTGTTCTACCACACCAATAATCGAAAGAGACGGTGTGCAGAGCACAAAAAAGAGACACACTACAGACTGCAGAGAAATAGGGGAGTCTTCCTAGAGGCAGAGAGGGTGGCAAGGGTTGGGACGTCGGCCAGACAGCTTGAGTGTCCCCCTTTTTTTCCTTTCCTGTGCCTCGTTACCTAAATGTCCACGGCCGAGGCCAGTCGTTTTCTCCCTCCCACCCTCTGCCCCCTCTCTCTTCCCGTCCTCTCTTTTCTTCTTGGCACAAGAGCACCAGAGACACTTTATCCGTCATTCTTGAAATGAGGTGTAAGCAGCTTCCCGAGTCTCCCCTGTTCGAGACTCACTCTCCCTTTTATTTTGATTTTTCTTTTTATTGTTTTCCTCCCACTAGCAAAAAAAGATAGAGAGAACGCTGGAAATACCTCGAAAAAGAAAACAAAGGGGAGGGAAACCATCGGCCTCTACGCCGTACGCTGCCCAGCTCCGTATCCATTTACACACATATCCATCCATCCCGCTTGTGCTACCCAACCGCTAACCCTGCAATCTTCTCGTGCTTCACCACATCTGTATTTCTTTTACTCTTTTCCCCTCTCCTTTTATTTACTCTTTCCACCGTCTCCAGGAAGCAGGGGGGCGGACATCGACGGCCCATCCTGGTCAACGCCCCCCCCCTTTTCTTTCTCTCTTCTTTCTTTCTCCCTGTTCCTGTAGTCTCTCTACCTTGGGGCAGCCTGCAGGCGACTGTGGCGTCGTACAAGACAATAAAAGACCTGGTCCTTTTTATTAACAGTTTTGATCTTCATCCTCTCTCTTCTCTGTGTCCGCTCCCTGGGTGGAAACAGAAAGCTGAACAGATCGACCGAGAAAAGGCGAGGGGATAGAAAAATAATAAAATTTGCTTTTCTTCAGGGGCGGTGGCGGTGACTTGATTGTTTCTCCCCCTCCCCCCTTTCCCCGACAACCGTATTGCCCCCGGAGCATACTACTTATACTTCTCTTCATCGCCACCCCCCTTCCTGAACACACTCCCTCTGGGCCTCCTTCTCCTCTGGCTTCGTCTTTTTTTTCGTCGTATATTATTGTCTCTAGCAACCACACAGGCTCTTCCCCCTTCTCCTTCCCTCTCCTTACCTCTCCGCCCCTTTTGTCCCCCCCAGTTTCCCTGCTCCCCTTCCTCACTGTCGTTTTGCTTTACTTTGCTTTGCTTTGCTTTGTTTTGCTTTTTTGACGTCCCTTCCGCCTTGTTCCTTCACAATGATTGGCATTCGCGCCAAGGACTCGGTGCGACTGCCATCGACAGAGGAGGACTCGACATCGCCAACCGCCTCCACCACAACGATGATCACCGCGGCCGCCTCCACGGCCTCGACTTCGGCAACGACAGAGGCAAAGCAGCTGCAGCAGCTACAACCACACCAGGCCGGCGGCAACAAAAGCAGCCTTGCCGAGAGGCAGCACCTGCAGCAGATGGAGGTCGAGGCGCCGATGGACGGGGATAGTCCGCGGGTGTCGGCACGGAATGAGGGAACCAAGTTTGTATGGGCTGTTCCAGATATGAGGACGAAGAGAAGAGAGAGAGAGAACCGCCTTACTGACCCACAATCTAGACAATGTCGAGCACGCGGTTCATGGCCCTGGTCGGCATGGCCTTTCTCTGGACAAGCGCTCAGATCCCAGTGTACTTTTGGGGTAACTATCCACTCCTGGAGAAGAAGGAAAAGAAGAAGGAAAAGAAGAAGAGACAGAAAGGGACACAGAATCTAACAGAAGAAAAGGGGGCATACCTCCCATCGTCTATGCCGACCTTGGTGGTGTCGACCGCTGGGTCTGGCTCATCACCGGGAACCTGCTGGCCTCGGCCGCCATCTGTCCCTTTGTCGGCGCCCTCTCCGACCTCCTCGGCCGTCGCTACGTGGCCCTGCTGGGCTGCGGCCTCGTCGTCGTCGGCCAGCTCGTCTGTGCCTTTGCCCACAACATGAACTCGTTCATTGGTATGTCCTGCCCGCCGTCCCTCTCCCCTGATCGTCTCCATCCCTATCTCTTCTCACACATGTCTCCCCTAGCCGGAATGGTCGTCTCCGGCGTCGGCGCCGGCATCAACGAGCTCACAGCCCTTGCTGGCACCGCCGAGATCGCCCCCACCAGCCAGCGCGGCATCTACATAGGCCTCCTGATCCTCAGCGTCCTGCCCTTCTGTCCCGCCGTTCTCTGGGCGCAACTCATCGCCGCCCATGCCGGCTGGCGCTTCGTCGGCGTCCTGACTGCCGTCTACTCCTTCGCCGGCCTGCTCATCCTCGCCGTCTTCTACCACCCACCGCCGCGCGCCAACTCACTTGGTCTGCACTCGTGGCGCCGCGAGATCCTGCCCCGCATCGATGCCCTTGGCGGCCTTCTGTCCATTGCCGGTACCGTCCTCCTCATCGCTGGCCTGCTGTGGGGCGGCTACCAGTATGACTGGGCCAGCGCCCACGTTCTGGCCCCGCTCGTCATCGGCGTCGTCCTGCTCGTCGCCTTTGCCGTCTGGGAGACCCGGCTCGCGCCCTTCCCCATGATCCCACGCCGCCTCGTTGGGCACCATCACCCAGGTGCTACGGGCCCGCCGCCGCGCCAGCGTACTATGTGGCTGGCTCTCCTTATCACTTTTGTGTCCGGAGCCAACTTCTTCTCCGTCCTCATGTTGTGGCCATCCCAGGCCTACAACATGTACGGCCACGACCCCGTCGGCGTCGGCCTGCGCGGCCTCCCGTTTGCGCTTGCCGTGCTCGTCGGCTGCATCGCCACCCTCGCTGTCATGACCCGCTGGCGCGGCGGCAACCGCTGGCTGTTATTCGGGGCCAGCGTCGTCATGACCGCCGGTTGTGGTGCCCTGGCAGCTGCGCGCCTCGACAACCTCGCCGGGGTCTACGTCATCCTCGTCGTCGCGGGGCTTGGCGTAGGCGGCATTGTCGTGCCCGCATCGCTGGTCGCTATGGTAGTCTGTCCCGAGGACCTGATTGCCACGGCCACGGCGCTGACGCTGGCGGTCCGCGTCGTCGGCGGCGCCGTCGGCTACAGCATCTACTTCAACGTCTTTGTGCACGAGCTCATACCTCGCCTCGAGCAGTTTCTGATCAGCACGCTCCTGGAGGGCCTCGCTGCGTCCGCTCCGCCACAGTCGAGCAACAACAGCACCGGCAGTCCCGCTACCAGCAGCCCCAGCTTCAACGCCACGGCACTTATTGAACAGGTCATCCGGCTGACTGCTTTGTCCCAGACCGAGGCCATTGCCAACCTGCCGGGTATCGGAGGGCCAGACTCGCCGCTCTACCACGCGCTGATCGTTGCTGGCCAGCAGGCGTACGCCGGCGCATATCCCTATGTGTACTACTGCAGCATCGGGTTTGGTGTCATATCTATGGTTGCTAGTCTGTTCATGGACGACATTGGTATGTACATGGACGAACACGTCTCGGTCGTGATAGCCTGACGAGCGGGGACAAACAATTCTGGATGGGGGTGGGCGAGGGGGACAGCCGGTGGCTGGCAAAGGTGCGGAGGAAAGGGGGGAAAGGCAGTTCGTGGCCATTATTCTGGAAAAGTCGCACAGTTGATGGAACAAACCTCTGCCGTGCAAATAGTTAGCCAGTAATCAATAAAAATCTAATACTGACAGGGCAGGCGAGCCTGCGGGCTCCTTCTATCGTTTTCGTTTGGTGACTCGAGTGAGTCTTGACAATTCAAATATCACCTTGGACGCCACATTAGTACCTTCGTCCTCCGCTGCCAGTCATCAAACTCGAGACTGGAGGCTGCACTTGTTTGGTAACTATGAGTATCCCAATCTAGGCAGCTTGCAATGCGAGGCCGGCAGTCAGAGCTGACAGCAGCCAATGGTCCTGTCGATAATTGTTTATTTAAATTTCCTTTTTGGGCGTGAGTAGATCCCCCATCACATACATATCCGTCTCGCTGACGCAAAGTAATATGAAACAGCAAGCCCGGCCCCAATGCGTAACGCTGAAACAGACAAATGAATAGAGAGAAAAAAAACCCCATAAGCAAATATGTCTTGTTTATGGGAGACTCGCCCTCTTCCCAACATGGAGTGAATAAAAGTACAGCCCTTGTGGCTTTCATGCCAGGGGTATCATTAAGAAAATGGGCTTCAGGCAAACACAATGTGATTCTCCCTGAAATGGTGTATAACAATGTTGCAAAACAAAAAAAACGCTCGGCTTTGTCTCGGGAGACAACGACGAGAATGAGAGGATTCGAGAAAAAAAAAACGCCACTGGCGAGGGTATCAATACACAAAAGAAAAAAGATAGCACAGATGGAACGAGATCTGCAAAAGAAGTAGAAGATCCGAAACACAAAGGGGGGAGGGGAAGGAAAGAGGATGGGAACGTTCCACTCCACAAGGGCGCATGCAGTGGCCGGCCAGGCTTATCCCCAGATCGGAACGCCTCGGTAGGCAGGTGAGTTGTAGCTGTGCAGAATCCGAAACGGTGCCTGTGAATTCGGCACCGAGTTGTGTCCGGAACCCGCGCTTAGGTTGCCCTGATGAGAGCCACGCGGGGCGTGCGGTGGCGGGCGAGCATACTGCTGGTAGTAGCAGTCCCATGCCTGCTGCTGCTGAAGCTGGTAGATGTCCCGGGGGGTGCTGGTGCCGCTTCTTCGACGGCCGCTCCCGTAGGACAGCCCGCCTGAAGGAGGGGCAGTGTAGCCGTTGGACATCCGCGCAGAATTGTCCCGAACCGGAACGTGGCCGCCTCCGCCGCCCCAGCCATGGCCTGCCGACCCATTGTTATATCCGTCGTAGCTGGCGCGGTGCCGTACAACACGGGGATGGTGGATCGACTGGTCTTCCTGACTGCCCCCATGTGGTATGTCGGTTAGCCGGCCGCTCAAGCTGTTGGAGGCCAAGAAAGCAACATGTGGGTTGTCGCCGGATAACGACCTCTGATGTCCAGAAAGTCGCGGACCACCTCTAGGTCCTTCATAGTGCCCGCTGGAAGACACCATGGAGTTGCTGCGGGCGAATCCCAGAGATTCTTGCCTGAAGGACTCGTTGTTACCGTCCAGCGAGCCACGATGGCTCTTCCCATCCAGCGATTGCCGAGCTTGCCGGGACGATAGGCCGCTGCTGTCATGGTCGGTCTGAACCTCCCACTTTGTATGAGCTGGGCGCATGGAAGAGTCAACAGGCGGAGGCGAAGCAACAGTGGCACCAGCATTGAGCCCTGCTTCATCGTGCTCCACGGAGAACCGGCTGGTGGCCTGGTAGTATTGAGCAGATGCCACGTTATAGAGGCTACCCTGGCTGCCCTGATGCGATAGTCGTCGACTTTCAGCTTCGCTTGATGGCGCTGCTTGCAGCCGTAGGGGAGGTGGAATGCGGAGCATGGACGGCCGGATCTGCTGCATTCTAGTGCTCACAGAAAGAGCGTCTGCTGCTAGGGCTTCGGGCGTCATGGTTCGTCTTCGCTGAGCCATCACATCTGCTTGATAAAGCGGACTGGGTAGGCTCGGAGACAACGGCAGCGTGCTACTACCCCGTGCAGCTGAAAATGCAGAAACCGGAGGCACAATAGGACCAGAAGAATTGTCGGCGGGCCGCGAGAGTCCCGGGAGGAATACCTTCATACTGAGGGTCCGCTCGAGCTGGGCGGTCAGGCTCATTGTCCTGCTGACGATCGACGAAGAGCGTGAAGGCGGCCTCTTCCCATTGTCTGCGACGAAGGCGTTGGCACTGCCGGAGCTGGTGCCGTCCAGATCAGGGTTTCTCAATCGGAGTACGACCAGATCTTCGTCATCAGAGCAGTTTTCGGCTTCAGGGGTGGGTGCCTGTCGCTCATCTTCCCGGCCCCGGCGGCGCCAGGGCGTCCCCCCCTTCTTCGTCTGGCTTTCCTCAGACGGCCGCAGGGTATCGTCTTCCAGCCCAGATGCAGTCGTTCCATCCGCATGGAGATCGACGCTGCCGGGAACCTCAAAGCTTCCGACACCGAGTATTGTCCTTAGCGTACTTCTGCTTCTATGTGCCTTCAAAGCCAGCCGCTTGGTAGCAATGGGAAGCAGGCTTGTGTGTTCCCGAAGCTTGTCGTCATTAGCATTTACAGAAACGGGTGGAGTGTCGACTTCCTTGTCGTAGTCGATCTGCGTGACGGGAGCGGCGGAGGGTTCTTTATTTGAAGAGGCAGCATTATTTACGCTGTTCCCAAAGGTAAGAAACCGAAGCAGCTTGTTTGGCTTTTGGGATCCGCTGCCGCTGCCGATGCTAAGCCCGGATGCCGAGTGATTTGACCGCATGCTGATAGGAGTCAGAGGATTCGGGCTTGACGTGGGTGATGGCAGGCTATCAGAGCGTGGCGCAGCATGGATGCTCAGGAGCGGTGCCGGTATGGTGCGCCTTTTCTTTTCGGAGCCGGCCGAGCCGCCGAGCAGCCCTGGAACCGAGGATTCAGATGGTGCCCTCGTCGACGTGTCAGTCATGGAAACGCTGACCGGTGAGAGCGGTGGCATATCCCGAGCTAGACTTTCTGGGGGCAAGACTGGTGCTCCAGGTGGTGGCGATCGATGTTGCAGCGGCGGCGGAGGAGCTTCACGATGCGGTGGTAGAGGCCAAGACGCACTCGAGGGTACTGGCTTTCTTCTCATTGGTACATGAACTGACGGAGGCATGGGCCGCGATGCCGTGTTTGTGGTGTCGATCGTAGGGCCAGGGAGCTTGAGCTCATCTATGAAGAAAGACTCTCTTTCGGGTGCCTGGAGAGCTGAATCCTTGTCCGAGAGCATGCTCGCGGCCTTGGTGACCGGGGCCATGAGTTTCGAAGCGGCCTGCTTGAATGAGCGCATGGACACGTTGGAGCTATATCCAGAATCAGCCTTACTGAGAGGCTTGTGCGGCGACTCGGACGTTGGGCTGGAGACAAGCCCGCTGTCAGACCGCCCAAAGCTGTGCACGCTGCGGGAGCTATTCCGTGCTGCCAACGCCCCGACTCTGCTGTGCTTTGGCGACGGCTTTGCATTGGGATCTACACGGACGTCTAAAACCTCTGTAGCGGAATATCCCGATGTGCTGTAGTCGTCTTCCTCGAACAGCTGGTCTTCCACGGCCGTTGCCTTGGACGTCGTTTGCAGGGCGGTTGCCACAACAGTCGTCACTGGGTGTTGGGGATGGGGTTTGAATGAAACAGCCTCTTCGAAAGAAAATGAGCTGAACTCAAAACCGGCGAAGAGGTCCTCTGGCAGGTCAACCTGCGGGGGCTCGGCCGGAGATGTAATCGGTTCTGGCAGAAGTTCGTAGACAGCTGTGGACGTCGGCTCAGACTCGGAAAGCATTATGGTCGAATATCGGACTGGGGAACAACTGAGGTGGTCAAGCTGCCTGTTATCGTCGGTGTTGGTGGTGGCCAGTCCACTGGTGTTCGTGGTTTCTAGGGTAGGAGTTTCAGCCCCCCCATGGTTTTCGATGCAGGCATCGGCGGAGAGACCAGCAAGCGCGCGTGTTTTTGCGGCAATGTCAAACAGCGGGCTACGGACAGAGTCGTCTTTGTCCAAGTCCGTCCTTCGCGTTCGGGCCTTCTCAGGCGACGATAGGGGACTGGCAACGCCGTTGGTGATACGCAGAGAGCCCAGTTTGAATGCGCCGATCGCATTGTACTCGCTATCCGGAGGGGTCGAGACGCGAGCGACTGGCTCTTCGGCACCGGAGGCAGCATTGCCCGTTCTCTGCAGAGTCGGCGGCATGGACAGCATGCAGCTGTCTGTTGACTCGAATGACGTCCGCCGTGAGAGGCTTGGAGCGATGGCAGGATGACTATGTCGGAAAGCTGGCCGTGTGGCGAGAGCACCACCAGTGCTAGCAAAGCTGCTGCTGCTGTTCCTGCGCGTAGCCACGCCGGGTACCTGTAAGATGGACGTCCTCCGGACAGGCGCATATAGCGAGAGGTCCGAGTTGGCCCGCGCGAGGGCGGGGCTTTCGGGTCGGACAGGGTGTGAGCTTTTCCAAGTTACTTCGGACACCATCGAGTGCCTGCTCTCGGAGGCCGCTGAGCCCTGCTCGAATCTGCGGTCTAGAGGGCCATCGTCCACAATGTGCAGCAGCCGCTTAGCTGCGTACGATGTCATGTCATAGTTCCAGGAGGCTCGAGAAGTGTCTGGGGGCGGCCAGCTGGATGGGAGTAAGGTTTATCAGAACTAGAGCTGCAAAACAAGTGGTCAACAGGACGGGAGACTTACTTCTCGGAAGATGGCCCGCTATAGTGTTGGCTGGCGGCCTGGTCGTACGTCATGGAGCCGATGTGCCACGTATGCCGGCCAACAGAGTAGGAATATACCGAGCCAGTGCTGTTCCGTCGCTGGTAGTCGTAGTTGCCGTGCAGATCGTGCACGTCGTGCACGTCGTGCGGATCACGTTCTCCGGTGACGCGCTGAGAGGAGCGAGATCGGAAGAACGACCTCCTTTTTGGCTTTTTCTTCCGTTTCTGCCCTTCAGGTTCTCTCCCGCGAGGCTCGTCTTGGCCGGACTCTGTGCCGGGCTCTCCCTGGCCGTAAAGCTCGATACCGAAGCTCCCGCGTGGCTGAAGCTGCTGCTCCTGCAGCGGACTCTGAGGCTTTGGCAGCAGTAGCTGCTGGTATTGAAGCCTGTTTTGACGCTGTCGCTGCTGAAACTCGAGTTGGCGCGCCTGCTGCTCCTGCAGAAGCTCAAGGTCGAGGCTCGGGATTGGGTAGATGGATGGCACAGGCCTCCAAGCAGCAGGATCCCGCTGACCAGTCGCCGCGACGACCGCCTCCTCGAACGTGAAGACCAAAGGGCTCGAAGGGCTCCGGGGCCCTAATGAAGCTGGTGAGAGAGAAGAAGGGAGGGAGGTGAGAGACTGCCGCAAGGTGTTGTGGGCGGCGAAGGACGACGGTGAGGGTAAGCTGGGAGAGGGGAAGGGCGAAGTGACGAGACCAGCAATATCCGAGGCCGAAAAGCGTGCAGAGCCAGTGCCCTTTGCAGAGCCATCCGCGCTCTTTAACAGGCCAGCTGTGGAACGTGGTCGGGTCCGGGGCTTGGATAGTTTATGAGCAGAGGAAGAGGCAAAAGTAGAGGCGCGAGTCGAGAGGGGGGGGGTCGGGGGCAGAGGGCGATCTGGAGGAGGCTGGGGAAGAAAAGAAGGCTCCGGGCAATAGGCCTCGGTGGAAGGCTGGTTGCCCATTTCGGCTGTGATGGCAAACGAGACGGAAATTGAAAACCCTAGGTATAAAAAGGCGACCACAGAGTGCAGGGCATGAGGGGCGAGGACGAAGGAGGTCCAGAGAGGGTGTGGATAGAGCGGATGGCGATGCCTCGCTGGGCATGGGTGTTGGGTCGGAAATGCTGGTTGTCCTGCCTGGAAGTGGATGCTGGACACGAGAACGACAGCTCACGACAGAACTATGCGGATATTGTAACGTCCATGCCGTCAATCCGAACCGCAGGCCGGCGTACAGCGACGCCCTAGACCAGAGCAGCAACGACGCAGATGATACACGGCCTCATGTAGATGGCAGGTGGGGAGGCAAGAAGGGGGAAGAAGGTAGAGGAGGGCACAGCCAAGAGACGAGAGAGGGCGTCAGAAGAAGAGGTGACGGATGGCACAGCCCGGAGGGAGGGTGTGCGCAGATCGCTTCCAGAGGCTGTATATGCCTCAATGCAGTATACAGTGGTCAACCAAGGTCGAGATGGAGATTCTTGAGGGATCGGATGGGAGGAAGAGAAGGCGAGAGGCCGAATATAAAGAAAGGTGCTTCAGTGGCGAGACGGAGGGGGCGCAGAGAGCCAGGGACTAGGGAGGACGGAAGAGGGACGGGAAAGACGAGCAGCACGCGCAGCGACAGATAGATACACCAATGCCGACCGAGGAGCAAGTATGAGACGAAAGCGAGGCAGCCAGGAGAAGAAGAGACGGAAACAGCAAGAAGACGTGGGGACCGTGGAGGCCGGAAGGACCGAGGACAGAGAGGGAGAGGAAAGAAGCGGGAGGTCCTCGACGAGTCGATGAGCTGTTCGAGCAGCCCTTGGCAAGACACACGGAGGAGCAGGGGGTGGGGACGGGAAAACGGGAGGAAAAGGAGGAAGGTTCTCTGCCGATCACGTCTGCGTTTTGGCGTCAGCGGAAGGGGAGGGGGAGGGGGTGTGTGAAAGAGGAAGAGATAGGCCAAGTTGCAAGATTCACAGGCTGGCAGCGGCCTGGCAAACACGAGGCCGGCTAACCTCGAAGCGGTTGTCACAGGCGGAGAGGCATCTGGCTGGGGGGGGGGGGGGGGGGGGGGGGGGTGGTTGGGGGGGGGGGGGGGGGGGGGGGGGGGGGGGGGGGGGGGGGGGGGTCTACAGAGCCTAGAGTGCTTTCCCTTTCCCGGCTCTCTCCTCCTTTTCACTGTCCTTTCCAGTTTTCTTCCCCTTTGTCGAGGGTTTTTTTTAGCAAC
>JADHKO010000065.1:129586-141472 GCA_019925425.1 Ophiostoma pallidulum | reverse complement strand
AGTCTAAGGCCTGAGCTGTGTGGTGTCAGCTAATAAAGTCGGCCAATGGCCCACTTTGACCATTTTGGGAAAGAGAGCTGCGAGTGCACCGGTGTCCAACTAGCGCTCGCCGCTGGTGGGGGGCAAAGGCTTCTTTTCTTTCTCTCTGATTTGATTGCGAAATATGTGTCGTTCAGGCGACACTCAGACACTGGCTTGATTGGACAGCCCCTGTCTGGTGTCAAACCGAGGTTGAGAGGGATCATGTCAAATGGCATCATACGCAGCATGCTTTGCTCCGTGTATTTGCTTTCATCTCGTATATTTTGCAACGCTCCCCAAACCCGTCATACGCGTGAGAAGGAAACAACGTACTGGTCCTACCTAGCTACATACATACACATAACACGTTTAGCTCTCATATTGGTTCTATGCAGACCGACTAGGTCCGGCCCATCCCGTCGTTGAGTTGTCGCAGCACCGCCACCCCGCGTTTCGATAGGGTATCGTCCTTTACTTGAAGACCTTGCCGTCGGCGTGAGCGTACTCCTTGCCGTTGACGGTGACCGGCTTGTCCCACGACCACTGGGCATCAACGTAGGCGCGGTCGTCCGCGCTCTTGGGGTCCAGCTTGGTGAACGAGTAGCTCTCGTAGTCGGGCGCGACGTCAAAGACGGGGAGGTAGTCGTCGCCACGGAGGACGAAAGCACCCTCAATGACGGAGTCGTTGTTCTGGCCGTACACGGACGCACTGCCAAAGAAGTACTTCCGGGAGCCCTCCAGACGGTTGTTGAAGCCGCCAATCAGGTTGTTGGACATGAAGGTCATGGTCAGCTCGTCGTTGTACTTGTACGCGACCTTCCAGATCGAGTACTCGTCGAAGTTGACGTTCTCCCAGAACCACTTCAGGGCGTCGGGGGTGTCGTTGTTGGAGTAGTACCGCTTCCAGTCGTCCAGGGCAAAGGTGGCGCGCGGCAGCAGATCAATCGGGTGCTTGGGCTTGGGGGCAGGGGCAGCCTCCTCCTCCTCCTCCTTGGGGGCGGCCTTGGGGGCAGCCTCCTTCTTGGGAGCAGCCTCCTTCTTGGGAGCCTCCGCCTTCTTGGGCGGAACGTTGGTCAGCTTAGGCTCGTCGGTGAAGACGGTCTTGGGCGCGACGCTGGAGTAGATGGGCTGGTTGTAGATGGTCTGGAACCAACGGGTGATGTTGGGGAACTCGTCGCGGAACTGCTTGCCGAAGACAAGCTGGAAGCCGCGGGCGACAATGCTGGCGGTGAAGATGTCGGCCAGAGTGATGCGCTCGCCAACCAGGAAGGTGTTGTGCAGCAGGTGCTCCTCGGCAACGCTCAAGGCCTTCAGGGCGGCCTTTTGGGCATCATCGATAGCCTTCTTGTTGTACGGCGAGCGGCCCAGAAGGGGACCGTACCAGCTGCCGAACCGGGGCAGGACCTCGGAGTTGAAGTAGGACATCCACTTCAGGATGTTGGCATAGCTGTTGGGAGGCGCGTTAGCATCTCGAAGGCAGGAAGCAGAAAAGGCTGCGTTGGGGAGGGATGCCTATGCTCACTCCTGCTTAGTCTTGCCGAGGAGGGTGGTCTTCTCGTTCTGGGAGGCGACTGCACAAGCACGAGTGCACGGTTAGCAATCTGCGTCAAAGAGCCAAACAGCAAAATGACAAGAAAATGAGGGGGGCGAGAGGGGAAGGGGGAGACGAGACGCAAAGTCAGAAGTTAGAGTAAATCGACACAAAGGATTCAGATAGGGATAACTGTTATAAAATGTCTAGTTCATCATGTATGCGTCTCCGTGCAGCGGGCGTAGCACCGCGGAGGAGGAGAGAAGAGGCAAGAGGAAAGGGCAAAGGGGAAAACGAGAAAAGGAACAAAAACAAAAAGGGAAGAAGAAGCAAGGCACAACTCCAGCGCCTGGTGCCCAACGTACTGTAGATGGCGATGGCGATGCACTCGGTCAGAATGCTGCCATCGGCACCGACGAAAGTCGGGATCTTGCCCAGCTTGTTCAGCTTGAGGTACTCCGCGGGGGCCGTCTGGGGAACGGTCTCGACGAGCTCGATGTCGAGGTTGTTGGCCTTGGCCACAACCAGGATGCCCGTGGTGCGCGGGTTCTCCTGCAGACAGGGGAGGGGACGTGGTCAGCCTGACGCGCATTGCGGCGAGGAGCAGCGCAGAGAACGAGCACGCAGAACGAGAAGCACCAAAGCAGCAGCCGGTCACGACGAGCGGCCGCAGCCGAGCGACGGCTGCGACGAAGACATCGCGGCCAACGGAAACGAAGAAAGAAGAAAAGAAGAAGGGTTTTCGGGGGAGGCAAAACGCAAGCAAAAATGCCCGCGGCGCCCCCTCCCTCCTCAAAAAAAGGAACTCAGCGCAAATGCGGACTCACAAGGAAGCCGTAAAGCTTGCCGAACGACATCGTGAGTGTGTGAGGGTCAGAAGTTGGGAGAGATGAAGGACAAAAAGGGTGTGGTGATGGGATGCAGAGAGGGGAGTAGAAAAGGGAAGAACTGGCGGACAGTTTTTTTTTCTTCTTGCTTGGCGAAATTTTACGAGGCAGCAAAAGGCGGGCCTGGCAGAAGGTGGGGTTGGCAGTGGGAAATTAAAATGCAAAATCGTTGGAGGGGCGGGGATGAATGGACGGTGAAGTTGAACGAGCATTCCCGTGATCCGTCACGTGAACCTGTCAAACTCCTAGCGCAATTGAAATTTTGACGCAAAAGATGGAAAGCTCGCGGTGTGATCGGGTCTGGCAGGGAAAAAGGGAGAAAAACACATCCAGCAGAATCACGAGACCCAGCGCCACCCCTCCGAGCAGCGACATCAACGAGGGCAGGCCTGCCCAGCATCCAACTCCGATTGATCGCAGGTCGCGCGCTCGTGGATACGGCACTTTCCTTCCCCTTCCTCATCCACACCTCGATTCGTCGGCCTCTCCTCCTCTCGCCATGGCAAGCTTCCGGCCAAGCTTGCTCTCCCTGGGAGCGGCTTGCTCGCGGCCAATGGCCCAGCTTGAGCGGCGGTTTGCCTTCCTGCAGGCTGGAGCCGCGCACACGACCATCCAGAGAAGCGGGGGCAGGACACCGGCCCAGCACCAGGCGAGACACAGCTCTACGGAGAAGCGCCGCGACGGCCTGACCGCGGGGGAGCTCGGGTTGCCCGAGGACCTCGCCAGCGACACAGTGCAACTGGACGAGGCAATACAGCAGATGGCGAGCGGCAGCCTTGGTGGCGAGGACGGTGAGGATGGCAGCAGCAGCAGCAGCAGCAGCAGCAGCTTCTTTGACAACCGCATCCTCCCGCTGAACCCGACGGAGCCCGCAGAGGCCGTGCCCTCGGTGCCGTGGTTGACGGGCTTTGCACGGCCGCTGCCCGTGTCGCCGTCGTACTTTACGCGGCAGCCGCATTTCACCGACCGCTTCCTGCGGCTGCAGGAGCTGTTCCGGCGGTACGGCAACCTGCCGCTGCGCCCGTCCGACCAAGTGGACCGCGTGGCGTGGAAGACGCTCGCCGACTACCAGGCCGACACGGGCGAGACCGTCAAGGCGCCGCAGTACAACAAGTGCCTCGCCATTGTCAAGCATCTGCACAAGATCCACCCGACGCTGAAGCCGCCCGTCGTCGCCGAGATCCTGGACGACTTTTTGCGCGACGTCAACCCCTTTGGCAACGTGAGCAAGCGGCTGACCATTGACCGGTTCGGCCGCGCCATCGGCGTCGGCCGCCGCAAGACGTCGGTGGCGCGCGCGTGGGTGGTGGAGGGCACGGGCGAGATGCTCGTCAACGGCAAGACCCTGAGCGAGGCGTTTGGGCGCGTGCACGACCGCGAGAGCGCGGCGTGGGCGCTGCGGGCGACGGACCGCACAGACAAGTACAACGTGTGGGCGCTGGTGGACGGCGGCGGCACAACCGGCCAGGCCGAGGCGCTGACAATGGCGGTGGCCAAGGGCTTGGTGGCCCATGAGCCGGCTCTGAAGACAGCACTGCGGAAGGGTATGTATCACCCCCCCCCCCCTCCGGGGGCCTCTTCAGCACCTGGCTCCACCTATCTGTTTTTTTCTTTCTCTTTTCATTCCATCATGCCACCTCTCTTCAACGCCGTGTTGCATCATGAACTAGCTTCGAGTTTGTTTTAAGCTAACCCTGTGCTTTGTAGCTGGCTGTATTGCTCGCGATCCCAGAATGGTGGAACGCAAGAAGCCTGGTCATGTGAAGGCGAGAAAGATGCCTGCGTGGGTCAAGCGATAAACAGGAGGATGGGCAAGGCTTGCCGAGAAGAAAGAACGGGGAACTCCAAGGGGAAGCAGCAGAGGCAGAAGCAGGGCCACACGCACATGGGGAAGGCGAGCAGCGGGCGGGTTCATGCCGCCTGTCCCCCCCCCCCCTGCTGTGTCATCACACCGGCACGGGCGGATGCATGAAATGCATCCAACCGGCCACGTGGGACTGTGGCTCTTTTTTTTCTGGCGCTTTTGTGCGTCCATGCTCAAGTTTGGTTACGGACCGAGCCGGGCGAAAACCGCATGTATGTGTTTGACGTGTACGATCAGGAATAAAACCAAGTGGCTCGGGTGTCGAGGGCGTCGGACCGAAGTATGGGCGAGACTGCTTTAGTAAGACTACAGTGTGTTACGACATGGAGCATGGCGTGGGAAATTCACAAGCATTACGTTTCTCATCCATACCCTCGAGAAGCCGTTGAGCAAGCGCAGTGGAGTCGGCGGCGAGAAACACTGGGAAACGTCGGAAAATTTCTGGAAACGAGCATGCACGCCGGCTCGCTCTGCCACCAACGCGTCTAGATGACACGATGAAAGGCATAATACGAGTGGCAGACGCGCGGGGGGTTCGCACCTGTTCTGAGGCCATTGGCTTTCTCAGAAGAATAAAGGAGGGTGGAGGGTGTTACTGTCGGCCGGAGCCCGCTTTGATATGCACTCTGCCATCCCACAATACCGGCCGGTCGATCTCACCGCAACGCGTGCTCTCCCAAGATCCAGAATCGTCCTCTGAGAAGAAGGGAACAGAAAGCCGGGCAGTAAGCAGTAGATGCCCGCATTCGGGGGCAGCCTGAAGCGCGCTGCTTCCGTTTAATTTGTTCTTCTTCGTCCCGTCATGGCTGGTAGATCACTCGCAGCACTTCAAACAGAACATACCCTCCCGTGTGGTCATGGGATGTTGCCTTACGTTGTACTTCTCGAGCCGGTCTCTTCGGGCCTATCTCTCTTTCTTCGCCAGATAGTATCCTAAACGGTCCGTTTTCTGGCCGTGGCTGTCCAGAAGCTTGTTCTTTTCACTCTTTTGTTCTTGTTTTTGTTCTGTCCTCGTAGTTTTTCACTCTTTCTTTCTTTTCGGAGGCTGACCCAGGACCACGGGACTATGTGGCATGCCCCCGGCGTTTCACACGGCGAGACATGGGTGCACACGAAGTGACATCATACTGGCCTATGACGCTATCCATAATGAAAGTACGGTTTGCCGTCCCGGCAGAGAGTGATAAGAAGACGGTATGCTGGGAAGGTTCGGGCAGAAGTTGGATTGGCTGCTTTTTCTTGACTGTCACACATGAATGAAAGCTCCTTGAAAAGCAACGTCAGCTTAGGAATCCCATGAAATCCGCTGTCGATCGATGCAAGGCAGTTGGCATTGGGGGCTCTACAAGTTCATCCCAGGGCAAATATATGACGACGGCCCGATCTCGACCGAGCCGTGGCGAACTTGACCCCCCCCGGGAGAGACGTCAGCCGAGCCCGAATTTATAGCGAGGCATATGGAGGAAGAGGGTGGCCCTGTCACCATTTTGGTCGGGACAGAACAGCGGTCGTCTATTTGTCTACTCCGTACGAGTGTGGTTTTGTTTTCGGCAAGATCAGGCCGGGATAGGAGACGGGAGACAGCATCGTCTCCCCCCTAACTCCCCAGCTCTCCAACATGTGCCTGTGCTCCTTGATACTTGACATTATGTATTTCCGTTTGTACGTCTTCAACGGAAGGGGGGGGGGGGGGGGGGTACAATGGTGCATTAGTGCGTCGGTACGGCATACATCCGGGAGCAGTCACGTTTGACTTGAAATCGTGGCCAGAGAAGGCAAAGGCTGGACAGGATATCGGTCCTCTTTCCAGGCCGCGGGGCCCAAAGACCTAAAGCAAGTTCAGAGCAGAGGAGTTTTGGTTTTCTCTTTTGGCTGACGTGTGTTTGGTGCCAGGCTCACCCGCTGTTGCCAACGGTCTGGCAAGTATCCGGAGCCTCGTGGTCGATGTGTATGCCTCTCTACGGAGTACTTCGCACTCATCTCAAGAACGTCGAGCCCAGATCCCCGCTACTGTGCCAGCTTTCGAACAAGAATCGGGGATGTGGTAGGACCAGGTTGCCTAGCATTCGTCGACGGCCAGAAGGACCAAGAGACTTTAAGAGCCCGAGGAAGAGAGGCGCGCAACCTGTAGAATCGAATGGGGGCAAATTTCGAGGACCTTGGAGAAGAGATCGGCATTCGTTGCTACCGCCAAAAATATAAAAACACAAAACGAGGCGCCTAGATAACACGTGGAGATTCCGTGGCTATGTGGCCGACATGGAACGCCGCAACTCGTCGCCACTGCCTAGATCCTCTGAAGGGGAGGGGGGGGGGGAGGGGTGTGTATAAGCGCGATACTGCAATATAAGATACCGAGCTTCCCAAAAAGCACCCGGCTGTGCATGTTTCAAGGGCGAAAGCTTAACCTGGGCACGGACTTTGACGGGCGTCCAGGTATCTGCGGGCGTCCTTTTGCAAGCGGACGAGAGGAACATACCAGCGGCGAGGACAGAGAGCAGCAAGGAGGAGCGTCTGGAGGGCTAGTCGGCTCTGAAGAAAAAGAACCTATGGGTTTGCGGGTCGTGGCTCACCGTCGACTTCGCAGCACGGTGATGCCGTCTGGGAATGGAGGGTTGGCAGATCGTTCAGTTTCACGATTTGTCGGCCGAAGCAACAACGGGTAGGGCCAGGGGACGGCGAACTCGGTAAAAAGAATGCAGCCAGGAGTGATCTGGAATGCTCTGCATGTTCGTTTGTCGTCGTGCTCGGTTTATGCAGAGGCGGTGGGTGGCAGGCGATGCCGATGCCGAAGCCGAGATCTTGGTGCAGACCGTGGTTGCGAGACGTTGTAGGAGGTCGAACCATTATGCAAGGCACGGCGGCGGGTTCTTGGTAACGGGGGGCCTCCTTCCGTCCGCATACGCCGGATTTGGTTGAGGCAGGCTGCCGTAGTTTCCCCGTCTGGCTGAGGCCCTTTGCCGAAGGAAGGAACGAATCATGCGTTGTCGTCTCAGAAAGCACCTAAGAACGAGGTGTGCCGGGGAGGGGGGCAGGGGCGAAGAAGAGGGGGCCCCGATGCGACGCTGCCGGCAGACAAAAACCACGCTGCAGGTGATCGGCGGTGGCACAGGGGATGATGCGACGAGGCTGAGATGGACAGGGGAGAAGGAGCGAAGGGTGCAAGAACGCCCAATCGGGAGCACACTGTTCGCAGGTCGGCCCGATGGCACACAAAGGGAAAGAGCAGCGTCCTTGGCCGGGAAAGAGACAGAGCAAGGCGGGCTGTCTGTCGTTAAAACACCATTCAGCGGCGTGGCAAGGCACATGCCGAGAGGTACGGCCGCCGTAGACAACGGTTCACTTGCTACCCGTTCCTCCAACGGCCATGCTCCTTCCTGCTTGCAAAGCATCACTGCCCTTGCGGTCCGCCCCGGTTTTCTTGTGCGTCCTCCGGACTCGCGATGCAGTCCAAACGGCCACTTGGCAGCGTGTCCCGGGGGGGGGGATGCAGGCGAGAACTGAGAGCATCGAAGAGAGGTCAAAGCGGCAGGCGTTCTGGTGCAGATGGGGACTGCATCTCCTCATGGCCAGCAGGAGGGCTGTGTCGCAGCTGAAGGCCCGTCTCGATCGCTGATGAATGCGCACATGCAGCTGTAGGCCATTGGTGCCTTGCTCGAAGCAGACGCCCTTCGTTTCACGGTTCTCCTAGACAGCCGCCCTCGACACCAGCATGCAAAGTACAAGTACTCGTGCTCGTAGACAAAACGTGAAAAAGGTTCCCGCGCCGGCGCTACTGCGGACTCGAAGCGTCCTCTCACCGAGCAGCGGGCGCCGCTGCTCGGCGCTAGGACGGACTGGGCAAGCGGTGTATGTTGGGAGAATAATGGGAAGCCTGCGGCCATTTTCAGTCCGAAGTACGCAGGAAGGTGGACTTTGGGGAACTGGAAGAAAAGAGAAGAGGGGAAAGGCAAGAGGGAGGGAAGAGAGGAAAGAGAGGGAAGAGAGAGGGAGACGATAGACAAGATACGTCGTCGATGGACAGGAAGGAGAAAATAAGGAAAGGGAGGGAAGGAGCTATCCTGTTCCTGGCGACTAGCAGCAGGCACCTGATCGACGCTGCAGCATTGCCTTAATACCGTACATACGGAGTACGTCGTCGCTGCGGTGCGTGCAGGCCCCGGGCTGACCGGGCCAGGCCAGGCCAATGCACCCCGTACTTCGTCATGGGCCTGGCCTAGCGGCTGCCCACATGCCACAACGCGCAGGAACGAACGTCACGCAGGTTTTGGTGCGAGATGCCCCACGCATGCACATCTTGCCGAAATATCGTAGGACGGGTGTTGCGACGTACACGTACACCGCAATGCTCCGGATCTTGCCAGCATTACTCCGTCGACCCGTGCTTGTACGCACGCATGCTGCCACTGTGCGCAACACTGCGTCCGTAGTGGTCTCGTCGTCTCGTCGTCTCGTCGTCTCGTCGTCTCGTCGTCTCGTCGTCTCGTCGTCTCCCATCTCGCCAGCCACCGGCCATCTGGTTCGTGCGACCCCAGACGCACCTTCCGTGCATCACATCACGAGGACTCGTACTCGTACAGCAGGAAGGGGCAGGCGAGCACCTTGTGGGTTTTCACACGACGTCCTTCCCGCTGCCCCCTCCTTCCTTCGACTCCGTACGACGCATTTCTCTTCGCCCCCCTAGCCTTGGCCTTGGGAAGCCGCCCCTTCACGCCTGCCCGGGCGCACACTATCGCGCCAATAGCGTGGTATTGGCTCGCCCATCACACAGGCTCGCCATGGCAAGAGCGCCGCCAGGCAGGGGCTAAGGGCCCTCGTACCCCAATACAACACGCCGCCTCGGCAAATGCAAGCCTCCCAAGCGCGTCTATTGATTGGCTAGGTGTCTCACATTCCCTGATCCAGGACCCTGGTCCGGGTCCAGCCCTAGTTTAGCGCAGTGCCGAAGAGACGACGAAGTTAATAAGAATGAAAACTAGCGAGGAAAGACAGATGGAGAAGGAAGATGGAAGACGAAAAAGAAAAACGAAGAACAAGAAAGCGACAGAAAAAAAAAAAGGAAACTGCAAACCCAGATACTCCGTAGATGCCCACAGCAAAGGGGAAGGAGCGATTGGGCCCAATAATGGGGCCCTCTTTGTTCTCTCGCTTTCCCGTTGTGGCAAGAGCTGGCCGGGGGGGGGGATTGAGATCGATGGCTGGCCGGACTTTAACAATAGCCCTCTTTATTAATGAGTCCACAGATCTCAACGACACACAAAGCTGACCCCTTTTCACCACCCCCCCCCCTTTTCCCCTTCTCGCTGTCTCCAACGACATGGTTCATGGGTCTAACGCAAGGCAATTCCTGTCCAGTCCTGTGCTGCGGTGTGCACCCTCCTGCCTCTGCTCCTTACTCCATTAATTTGTTTTTCTCTCACTCCCCCCTCCCCTCCCCCCCCTCGTGCGCGTCTTCTTGTTGTCTCGTTTCTCGCTTTTCGTTTTTCGTTTTCTGTTTTTTTGTTTTCGTTCCTGTCCCGTTGGCTTTCATCGACCCCCTTCCCACTCTCCCCCGGTCCCTCCCTCCACCGGTCGTTTCTGGCCGAGGAGTTCTTCCTGCGTGTTCTTCCCCTGCAAATTCTGGAGTCAAACAGGCGAGGAACAGGCGAGGGCCTGGCGCTTCCATATTATCATCTAGTCTGAAAAGCCCCTCGTGGCTTTGCTGCTGGCGTGTCTCGCGATGTTCACCCCCCTCACCCCCCCCTTCTCGGTCCCGACCTCGTGTTTGTTTTTCCTTTGTTGGACGGTCCACGGCGACCAAAACAGGCCAGGGCCACAGCTGCATGATATGTAGTGCTGCGTACGATAAAGATCCGAGTACACCCTTCCCTCGTGCCCCTCTCCCGCCTGTGTCTCGCAGTATGGATGGCATGGCGGGTTCGGGCTAAACCTCTCCTGTGAAGAAAGAATGGCCCTATCCTCGTGCTCAACGGCTCCTATCGTGATTATAGCGTGAGGCAGAAGTCACCCAACCATCATCCGGTCTTGCTCCGTTTCTGGCTCCTCAGAATTCGTTCCCTCTTTGTCTCTGCGCCTCTAGTCTGTCTGTGCTAGCTGGCATTTCCTTTTCGAGTTCCCACCTCAGCCCGGCTGTCTCTTGTCGGATTCTGCAGATGCCCCCCCCTTCCCCCCCCCTCAAAGTCAACCAACTTTATTTCCCCCCCTGCTTTGGGGTGCCGTTTCTTTTCTTCCATCTCTTCCATTCCTTGCGTATTAATTAGTGGCTCCGAAACAATACTGCACTTTCCGCCGTCGAGTTGTGCTCGCTCCCTGCTTTATGCCACGTTTTCCACACCCTCGACTATTTTTTCTCTTGTCCTCCCTTATCAAAATCACTCTGCTGTACCCTGCTTCTGTTCCGCCGGATACGACCACGGTTCCTCCCCCAAAGGAAGGCTGGGGCACACCAGACAGCACATAAAACGTGTAGAATCCGTGTTCTGCCATCCTGCACTCGTTGGCAAGTGCTTTTTTCCTGCCGTGCCCCTTTGCAGCGAACCAACAACCTGGGACGAAGGCGACGAGGAGAACGTGTTTGCCGGCCCACGCCGTATCATCTGTCCCTACACATCCCCACGCAGCCGAGCCGGCCACGGCCCGGACAGCTTTGCTTGCCGGACCACGGGTGCACATATATGGCATGGAGGGACCAGGCCACCAAAGAAACAAATAGCTGGAGAGGCGCCACTCTATACAGTTGCTCAACACTTTGCATCGTTTGTCTCTCCCCCCTCTACTTCCCCCTCCCCACCTGTCTGGTTCTCTACTATGCCTCAAGTGGTCACCAACTCAGGAACGGGTGTATTGACACTTGTCCTCGCAGACAACGCTACGGACACTTTTTTGGTGGGTGTGGCATTAGCCATATAGTTGCTTCGCGTGGGACCTACACCGGGTCATATTGATACGGAAGCCGGAGAGGGGATGACGAGGATGAGGGTCCAAGAGTGAGAGAAAAAAAACGACTCCACGAAACGGTTTGGACACCAGCGGTAATAAACGAACAGTCAAGCTCGGTAAACCCTAAAAGCAAGAGAAAAGCATTGAGGCAGACGAGGAAAACGGTCCACGTCCACACAGCAGCAGAACGTTCAGCCTTGGCCAGGGGTTTTTCCACGGCACCCATCCCGGACCAGATTCAAACGCGTGCCGAGCCTCGCCGTCGTCCTCCACCGCTTCCTTCCTTCTGGAAGCCCTCATCCCGCTGGTTCTTCCCCTCAAGCCGACTGCTGTTGCTCTGGCCAGGAGACCGAAAAGGCACGCTGCGCCTGCTTCGACCGTGCTCCTTCCTCACCAGGCCATCTACAAAATAGAAAGGGGCGCTCACTACTTCCTTTGTATCCTTTCGTCTCCGGCTTTCCTTAGCTTCTCGCACTACCTACCTAGGCTCTCTCTTAAGCCCTCGCCACCGCCGAAAAAGAAAAAAAAGAAAGCAGGAGAGAAAGTGAGAAGCCGTCCTTAGACAATCTATCGACGTCTTTGGTATTTTGCCCGCGTCCCTCCCCGTCCTCGTCGTCCTCCTCCTTCCCACCTCCTCCTCTTCC
>JADHKO010000065.1:0-129576 GCA_019925425.1 Ophiostoma pallidulum | reverse complement strand
AAACCAGGATATAAATTTATAAGCCGGCCTTAGACAATCTATCGACGTATTTGGTTTTTTACCCGCGGCCATCCCCCCCCCCCCCCCCCCCCCCCCCTCTCCTCCTCCTCTTCACATTCTCCCCCAAGGCCGTCCTGCAGCCACGGCCTCGTCGAACGTGGACAGAGCTTCACCATCCCACATACATCCGATCGTGACCTGCATATAAGACTCAACCTCAGCACCATTCTGCGGCCATCGCAGGCCATCTCAGCCCCCGTTGCCTGCCAACGACCTGGCCGAGTGCCGCACCCGCCACACCCCGAGGCGGCCTTCCGAAACCATTCTCTCCCAGATTTTATGCAAGCCGCCTGCACCTTTTGAGAGCCTGCCGGATTTCAGCTTCAAAAGTACTCTCTTTTCACGCGCGGTTGCCTGGCTGGCCTTCCACCTCCTACGTCACCCCGATCTCTTTCATGCAGAGTCCGCCAACAGGATACAGTCTTCATCCCATCCGTGCCCAAAATCGCACAGCAGACACTGGATCTCACCTCCACGGCTGCATCTTTGGACAGATACTACACCAAAGAAGCTCTGTCGGCAGCAGGAATTTCCAAGCGAGACACACCACCGGCCAGAAAGAGACGTTCTCCTCCACGGCGAGTATCTTGCGGGAAGAAAACGGTGAGCCTTTGGAAATACTAGTGTACGTTTGAGGAAAACTAATCCTAGCCCCCTCCCCCCCCCCCCCCTTTCCCACCCCTTTCCACCCCCCCTCCTTGGCCAACAGCTCTCAGGCACATCCCCGTCCAGAGCGAGATCGTCGTCCCCCTCCAATATAATATACGTGACAGGAACTAGCACTTCTGCCTTCCTTGTCTCTCCCTCTCGCCACTAAATACGTGGTAGCCGCCCCAGTCCTGTCCTAGTGCACAACATCCCATCTACCAAGCAGCCCCTTCCCCAGGCTCTCTGCCTCCTGTCCTTGCTGACTACCCCGTCTCTTTTGTACTCCGTGCACGCCTGTTTCTCTGCCGGCCCTCTGCCTCCCCCTTCCCTACTACCACGTCGAAACGTCAAACCGCGTCTACAATGCCCACACAATTTTCCAGCGGTTGTTTCCCGCCGGGCTTTCCAAACATGCCACGAAACTACACATTTTCAGCCTCTCAGAGTCACGTCACAAACTCCATCTGCCCAGAACCAGCATTACCCTTGGCTAACTATCACTATAGCCCTGACTGTTGACGTCGCATGGCGAAGGTGCCACAATTCCCCGGCTCGTTCCATTCGTTTTTGATTCTAGATCTCGTGCATTTTGTCACCCACTCTTTGTCCTCTGCGACATCGCTCCTATCTGTCTACCTCATAGACTTGCCATCCGTCCACTAACCATTTACCAGTCTAGAATTCGCATACTGGGCGCACTGTAGTCCGTGACCTGTACGCCGGGCCCGCCAGAAATCATCCAACGCCTTTACGGGTTCCGGGCAGACTCCGTCTACCTGGATCTCCCTCTCATCCAACTTAGGAGAGCCACGTTCAGCGTGCTACTGGGCTGGACACCAAAATCCGTCTCCTACACCCTCCTCCCTTCCATTTTGAAGGTGGTTTGCCTTGCCTGGCAATACCCAAGGTACGTTCCCATTGCATTCCCTGCCCTCCTTCATCTCCTACCCTTCTTCTTCTCCAGTTACCTCTCCCGTATATCCCCACCCGCGTTGCTTTTCTACCGCTGGGGCTTTCTCTCCCCCCCTCCCCCCCTTTTCCCCCTCCCCTTCGTGCCTTGATCCGCAGAATTCCATACCATCGACTTTGATTCACTGTGGTGATGTACTCGGTTTCTCCCTCTTGCTGTTGTTGTTGTTTATCTTTGCATGGATGCTAGCCCGCAGTGTTACACGGCCGCTGCCTTGTTTGCATATATGGTATTTGGCGGCCGAACCCTTTAATTTCTTTTTCTTTTTGCTTTGTTTCTGTCTATTTGATCCCTTGCTTTTATGGTTCTCCCACATTCCTTGCCTGCGGCCCGGATTGCTTTGGCCTAGTTCCAACCTGGCTCCCCTTGGTTTCCCCTTTGCGGCTTTTCTCCTAATGAGATCAGCGTGGGGCCCTTGTCAACGTCTTTAAACTTGGGAGGGTATTTACGGCCTTCACCGTTCCCGCGTACACACAGCGCGCGTCTTGGTTTTCTTTCCTTTTTCCTTCCACCGCCTCGAGTATAAGAAGAGCATGGGCTCCCCTGTCGAGAAAGAAGCTTGCTTCTCTTGCCCCGTCTGGGGCGTCTTGTTTGAGAGACGCCAATCTGGTCTCTACTCTTCTTGATCTTTCTCGATTCCTCTGCATTATCGAGGTTCTAACAGCACGTCCTCTTCTCCAACTGCAGGCTACTCTTCCAGACGGTCACTTTTCCACAGGCTCACCCCGGTTCAGCCCGTTCATCTGCGCCGAAACGAGACACACATCTTTCCTTCTTGTTTCGTCCAACTCTTAACATTTCACATTACTGTTCCATTAGCAAGGCGCCTCCCCCCTTCCGTCGGTTCTGTGGGAGAGCACATATCGGCGCAAGAGGTCGCGATTTCAGGGCATGGACGACCACTTCCGCCAGCGGAAGCAAAATGACAATCAGATGCGGCCTCCATCGGATCCGAGATACCAGCAACCAGGCCAGGACGCTTCGCAGCAGCGGCAATTCCACCCCGCCGGCTCAGCCACCGGCGACCGGCAAAGGCTTGGGCCAGGCGGAGGTCGCGCTATGAGCGGCGGCAGCAGTTCAGCTGGCTATGGCGGATACTATCAAGAGCCGCATGAAGGCGCCTTCTCGGCAGGGGCCGGTGTTCCCCATGGAGGAATTGGCTATGCACAAACAACAACAGACTACGCACACGACGGACGTCAGCCACAGGGCTTTGCGAGTGCCTACCACCCTTCGAATGCCGGCATGATGTACGGTGTGCAGCAGACGGGAGGGCAAAATCCAGTCTTTGACACGACACAATCATTTGCTGCATCCCGGCAGCACGGTGGGATGCAGATGATGGCCGCCGATGTCACGTCAGCTCCTTATTTTACTGGAGATTCCACGGGTGCCGCGGCCGTTCCCATGCAGCATACGCAGGGCACGCAAGGAGCTCCTTCGACGTCCGTGTACCAGCACCAAGGCGCTTCCGACGGTCGGCCAAGCGGCGTCGCCGGCTATGCGGGCGGCATGGGCCCAGCACTCACAGCAACCGGGGGACTGTCACAACAGCCGATAAGCAACCCAAATCCAGAAAGCTCGTCCGCGGCAGTTGCCACGACAAGCTCGCGGGACTACGCAGACACACACGAGTCCTACACCGCCTACCAGAGATCACTGAAAGAGATCTTTAAAAACATACAGAGTGGCTCTCTGGCACCGGCGGCTGAGTCGTTGCTCAGCATATCGGACTGGTTACTGTCGAGAGTTGAATCTCTGGGTATGGCCAAACACATCCCCGAAACTTGCTGGGGGCAGCGAAATTAAAAGACGGATGCTAATTTTTTTTTCTGTTTTTGTTTTTGCGCAAATACCGAACAGGCCTGACAGTCGACGACGAAGAACTGTATCATGGGCGGGTCAAGCTATGGCAGAATTTTAACAATGCCTGGATGGGCCTCCTGGAGAAGCAAAAGGAGTTGATGTGGTCGGGCAAGAAGCTGCATCGCTCTCAAAGTTTTGTTTCACTTGAGGATCTGCAAAAGATGGCGCGGGAGCTAATCCGCCTGTGCGATGGCATCGAGCGCTTCGGCCTTGTCGACTACGACTATGGGGTGTGGGAAGAGCGGATTATGGCGGGTAGGTTGTTCTGTCCTTTGTCCTTTGTCCTTTGTCTTTTTCCGTCTCTCGTTCGGTCTACCCAAGAAGCAGGTACCGTGCATCACAGCAACTAACCAAGACAGGTCTTACCGAATGTGTGGATCTGTACGGGATGGCAGACGAGGAGGCCACCAGTGCGGCCAGTGGGCCGAGCTCACGCCAGGGCTAGGATCCTACGAGATGCGAGATCGTACCGGGGTGGCCCTCCCGGCACTTTGACGCCCAGCTCTCCATTATGGGGTACGATACCGAGCAAATGGCACTCCTTGTGTCATTTGGGGGGCCCGGGTCCTTGCAGCCGGGCCTTCCATCAGCCTGGCCGTTCCGGGCTTCAGCCCAGATCTGCCTTCCATTCCTGCGGCGACACTTGCGGGCTCTTTTTAAGCGAGTGTTTCTCTTCCATGCCCGCCGTGCTTTCTTCCTTTTGCCACAACTACACCACTACTTTCTGTTTGTCTTATTTTCCTTTGGGGCATGGAATCGACTCTGCCTTTTCGCCGCAAGGAGTGATGCAAAGGTACCTGTCGAGGGGGGATATGGTTTGGATCTCGGTGTTTTTCTTTTTCTTTTCTCTTTCCTTTCTTTTTCGTTTGTTTTGTGTTCTCTTTGGGAAGAAAAGGGGGGGGGGGGGGGGGCGAAGGCGCATCAGCGAACCCACAAGCCTAAGAGGCGAGACTCTGTACCATGCGACTGGAAGGATGCTTTGTTTCTCTTCCTTCGATCTTCTTGTCGTTTTGTACCTTGGGTAGAGAGGCTGAGGGTCCGGGGAGGGAGGGTATGAAAAGTGACGCCGGCTGGCCGGCCAGGACGCCGGAACAATATTATTAGAGGCAATCCCCTCACGGGGCAAATTGGCGGCGTTTGCAAAACGGACGGATAGACAAAAACAAGAACCAAATGCCATGGCATACAAGCACAGAGGAGGGCCGGGAAGGCCGGGTCGGGAGAGGCAGGGGAGACATCTCCAGCCTCAGCTCTGCTGGAACACTTACGAGAGGAGGTGTGTCAAGAGCCCAGACAAGACTCTGGAGGAATTGGATGACCTTTCTTTTGAGACGAGGCGGACGACCGAGAAGCTCATTGGCTCGGCCCGGTGCCCCGGGGTTCCACCATTGTGGCCAGGGGGAAGAAAGACAAAGAGGTGGGCGAGAAGGACCAGATTGGAAATGCCGTCGCCGTGGCACTGGGCTGAACAGCGGGTCGAGGGGAGGGGGGAGGATGCCCGCAGAATGCACTCGAAAGGTCAGCCTGGCTCAGCTCACCAAAGACAGCAGTGTCAGACACTCTGCGGAGTGCAGGCTGCCTCCCCCCATGCGGCGTACATACATAGGGGGTGTGTTTACTCTGTTCGCTTGCTATCGATCGGTGGATTGGGCGGCTCGTACGGGCGTCCTATTTTTTTAAACCCCACATTGTCTCGAAAAGAAAGAAAACATAATAAAGTAAAAAGAAGAAGGAAGAAAGAAGAAAAGAAAAGAAGAAAAGAAAAGAAAAGAAACATGCGTGGAGCAGCCCCTGTCTTTGCCATGGCCCCCCCTAATTTGGCCGGCCACACCCCCCCCCAGAAAATGTCACCCCGGGACGGGGCGAGCTTCGATAGGTGGGGGCCGCTATTGTTTTTTTTTTTTTTTTTACTTTCTTTTCTTTTCCCTCTTGGCTGGTCCCAGCCCAGCCGCCCTGGCTTGTTCTTTTGGCCCCTCGAGTCCCCCATGAATCATGCAGCACTGAAGCCATGCGACCTCGAAAGCGGTCCAACAGCATTGTCAACTTTTTCGTCCCAATTTGTTTAATATAAATATAGAAAAGGGGGAGGGAGATCCATTCCATAAACACCCTCTGTTGTTCACCTTTTTCCCTTTATCCTTCTCTTCTTTTCCTACCTCTCTCCCTTTTCCCGGCCTGATCCTGATCCTGTAGCGAAGCCTGTCCCTTGATGGCCTGTTCCAGGCCAACCCATCGAGCGTCGCTTCTTTCTTCCGCCGGCTCTCCACGGAGGATCAGGGGTTCCCGTCTTCGGAAAACAGCAGCTGCACGAAGAAACACATCGTAGAAGCTTCAACGCGAAGGCGCGGCCTGCGTCTCTGCACGCACCCTGCTCAGCGCCCTGCTCTTCCTTTTTCACGATCCATTCCTTGACTCGCCCTCCCCCCTCGACGGCCTGGCTGCGCCTGGGTCGGTCAAGTATAAAAAAAAAAAAAAAGCATCGCCCCTCGATGCCTTCTCTGCTGCCACCCCCTTCCCCTGATGCTGCTCGGAGCTGGGCGCTCTGCCAGGGAAGCAGCACTGAGGTCTACGATCGCAGTAGTCCTAGGTCAACAGTGCTGGACTGAGACCGCCTGAGACAGGATGCATTCTGGTCGCACTGGTATTCCGGGCCGGCCTGCCGATCCGGCGTACCCAGAATTGGCTTTGCTTCTTTCGTAGACGCCACCTCGTTTCCCAAAGTCCCATATCTCACGGCGGCACGGGTCCTTTCCATTTCGGCGAACGCCTGGTCCGTGTGTCTACTGTCTTGGAAAAATACTTTTCTTTTCTTTTTCATGTTTCATATTTCAAATTTCAAGAATCGTATTTTATATTTTATATTTCATGTTTCGTATCTCACATTTTACATCTCACACCTCACATGTCACATTTCATATTTTATATTCTATATTTTATATTTCATATTTCATATTTTCCTCTTTCTCTCCTTTGCTGTCTTTGTCCTCACCCCCCCCCTTTCGCACCCTATATCTCCAGTGCTCGCCGAAATTTCGCTTCTCGCCCCAGAAAAGAGGTCCACGACCAACATTCATCCGATGCTTGCTCTGCGTTGCTTTGCTACGGCCTATGGTATCATGCCTCACCTGAACACACACCCCAGATGACGGCCGTCTGCTGCTAGGCAATGACAAGCTTAAAGTCATGGGACGCTGTGCGTCATAGGCGATGCCCTGTTCCTCCTGCGGTCTTCGAGCCGTTGTCCCATGGCTCACAAGGCGTCTCGACTCTGGCAGCGATTCCAGCTCTTATGCTATAGAGAAAGAGCACCGGCTGTTGTTTATGTCCTTGGCTATTTTGATTCCCATTGTATTCCATCGTCCAAAGTGAACATCCCCCCCACCAATAACAACAACAACAAAAGTTGCCTGCCATGTTGTCCGCTTCCGGCGGCGTGGTAAGCAAAGGAAATAAAAAGATAGGTGATACGCTGTGCACAGAAAGACTCGAGTGGACAAGCCGTCTTTACTGAAAGCCACCGCCGCGGCCCTGCCCAGCGTCGAACGGCGAGATTGCTGAGCGGCCTTTCAAACCTCAAAGCTGGCGTTCCGGACTTGACTGAAGAGAGACGATAGAAACTGCTTGGCTTTCCTTTCTTTGCTTTTCAGAATCGTCTAGCTATGCATGCAGCAAGACATGTTACGATAGGGAGAGAGAAAAAGAGATACATACGTTAGGCAAAATGAAAACAAAAGAGAGTACGAAAGAAAAGAGGGAAGAAAACCGAGAGGGAGGAGAGCGTAAAAAAGTCCGAAAGTCGTCGCCTCTCTCACCCAGACCTCTTCTGCGAAGGGAAAAGATAATACGCTGGGCCCACACCCTCACCAGAGTTCAGCGTGTCGTCCAAGATACCAAGATAATCTCCCTACTTCTACTCCTCCTCTTCCCCAGACTTCCCTTCCTCTGGCCCTCACACCCCCCTGATACTTCATGCTGGTCAACAATGCACAGCGAAAGGGCATATCTGCCGCCATGGATATCCAACTTGGGGGACGCCGTCGTCCCGAGAGCGGAGCCCACCCTGGAGCATCCGATCAGAACTGGTCTGCGTACTGTTAGCGACTGCGAGAGAGAGAGAGAGAGAGAGAGAGAGAGAGAGAGAGAGAGAGAGGGCGAGAGAAGGGGGGAAGGCAGAGTGTGAGAGCGCCGAAAGCACCGCCACCTCGCCCTTTCCCACCCATTTCCAGGGTTGACCTACCCAGTGTCATGCTTAAGCTGACGTCGGTGTTTTCCACCATCTTTGTAAACTCCTCAAAGCTGATCTTGCCGTCCTGGTCCAGGTCGGCCTCCATGATGGTCTTGTCGACAATCTGCTGCAGCTGCTGGTCCTTGAGGTTGTTACCCACCATCATCTTCAGCACGATGAACAGCTCGCCGTTGCTGATGTAGCCGTCCCGGTCAATGTCGTACACCTTGAAGGCAAACCGCAGCTTCTGCTCTTTGTTGCCCTTGGAGGAGAAGGCGCTCAGCCCCGCCACAAACTCTTGGAAATCGACCGTGCCGCCGCCGTCATCGTCAAAGATGGCAATCATCCTGTGCGAGAAAGAAGAAAAAAAAAGAAAAGAAAACGTCAGCCCCCTCGGTTTCCTCTGCTTGCCAGTGCTCCTCCCCTCCCCCCCCCCCCCCACCCTCAGAACTCTGTTTCTCACCTTGTTGCTAGTGGGTTCGAGGCAATCTGTGGTAGACTAAGAAACTCATCGCGCTCGATCGTCCCAGAGTTGTCCTAGAAACAAGGGGAGAGAGGCAAACGACGTCAGCAATGCTCCGGGCTTCGTGACGGACGCTGGTGCGAGGCGCAGGTGGGGAGGGGGAGGGAGGCGGTTTCGAGGCATCCAATCCTAGGACCGCAAAAACCCGGTCACGCACCTTGTCCAACTTCATGAACCGCTTCTTTAAGCGTTCCACCTCATCGCGATCGACTGTCGGTCGGTTTTGTGTCAGCGGAGCTCACTCTTTTTTTTGCTCAGAGCCACGATGCCGAAAACAAGTTAAAAAAAAAACGAGGAGCACGCACAGTTGGTGGTCTGGACAATGCTGTCCAGCACCGCGCTCGTTGTGTTTCCCATGCTTGGATGGCTTGTTGTGGTTCTCGCGTTGGCGCCCCCCTTCCCAAGTTGCTACGGCTTAGTTCCAACGCCTTTTCTGCTTGAGTGGCAGGCAGGTAGCTCGCCGGTGCGATTCCGGTTCCGTTGCCCGTTTGTCTTCGTTCTCGTTTGGCGTGGCCGTCGATGCGAAGGGGAGGTCGTCACGTCCGTGCTCGTCTGGTGCCTCGCCCCAATGCCCGGCTGCCCCAGATCTTCCGTACCGCTGACGCCGCTCCTTTCTCTCCGTCGTTCTCGGCAGCTGGTGTTTGCCCGACTGCTGCTGCTGCTTGCTGCTGCTTGTTTTGCTTTTTCGCTTTTTGGCTTATGCTGTTGCTCTGGCTGTTGCTCTGGCTGTTTGCTGCTCGCTAGACCGCTTGGGGGTTGTTCTTCACCCGTGTGACTCCAGTGGCCGCTGTTCCTCGGTTTGGTGCGAGCGGTTTCGTTCCCGTCGCTCGCTCGTGCAATGCCGTGGGTATGTGGTCGTGCAGCGGTGTGTGCTGGGGAAGTGGTCGTGTTGGGTTGGTAAGGCTGAGGGACAGTAGACTTGAAAGGGGGGTAATATGGAGGAGCGAACGCGGTTGTCAGCAATCTCAGAGTGGGGGTATTAGGAAAGCGGCGGTTGCACAGCTCCTCTCGACGTGCACGTGCCGTGGGATTTTGAATTACATAAGCACAGCGGCCAGAAACGGTCCCGTGACATGTGGCGATCATCATCCACTGCTCAGAGCGCGTTTTTGCCCAAGACCAACAACGTCGCTGGCAGAACCAGAGGCATCAAAACGTGCAGTGCAGTTGGAACAGTGGCGCAGCGAAGTCGTGAAGCGACGAAACTCGTGCACGGCACAGGCATCGGACGAACGTGATGCGATACGCACGCTGGGGTTGGACTGTCCTCCATAGCAGCAGGCTCTTTGTTTTGCCTCTGCAAAGCCGCCGCAAAGAATACAGTTGGCCACAGGTGCTTTAGTGGCTTGTCTCACACACGGTGTGCCTAAAATGCGGGCGTGCTATTACAATGTGACTCGCAGGCAGATAAGCACTGGGCTCCTTCCCCTATTTTGCGCCCCAGCCGGGCGGGCTTTGTTCTGCGTGCGCTTACGCGTAGGAGATAAACAGCTCCAGAGGCTGCTGCCCGCTTCTCGTACAGTGTGCCTTCCCACTCTGCCGCACTATGGGCGCCCTTGTGGCCATTTGTCGCCCGCTGTTTCCAGGCGGAAGGAGCCAATTTCCCACCAAAACAACCACCCCCCCTTCCCCCTTTTTTCCCCGCGCAACGAAAAGCAACGACGAAAATTTTTCACACACTGGCTGCGGAAGGAACCCTCCCACCAGCCAAAAAAACCTCTCTGCCTCAGCCCATTTTTGACCGCCCGCGCGTTCGCAGCATCAAAAGACGTTCCAACCCGGCGAACTTCATCGAAAAAAACCGGCCAATCTGTGTCGCATGGCACCTTTGGTTTGGTGACCGATTTTGACGCGGATTTTCCGCGGGCTTGGTGCCCATTTCCTCGCTTTTCGGCCTCCGCCTGAGGCCGTTGCTGGCTCTCTCCGCCGCCTGCAGCCATGGCAACGCGCAAGGTCCGCTACAAAAAACTCAGCATAAAAACGGCACTGCCCGTTCTGCGTGAGGACCAGGTCGACCCCAGCGAATATGAAGCCCTCACCACCGAGACGCAAATCGCGACTGGTGTTGACCAGGGCGAAGAAAATGTGAGCAATTGAAACCCCGATGAAATTCCCTCGCGTTTCCTTTTCTCTTTCGCCTCATTTCGATGAATCTTTGTGATCCATCGTCGCCGCCGCGCTGCCCGTATCGGCCCGTCACGTGTAGCGACACGTGAATCATCACACGTGACTCCGTCTCGCGATGGACGTCTTGATTGACATTTGGCTTCTCAACAACAACCCCCCCTTTACGGCTTCTTACCTTGTCTCGATGCTGACGGTCCCTCGCACAGGAATACCATCTCCAGGTCGCCCTGCAGGGCGGCGCCTCGGCAGCGGTCAAGGAAATCCCCGTGCCGCCGCCGATGGAAAGCGACATCGACTACGATGCACTCTATTCTAGGAAGTTCGCGCTGCCGGTCAACTACATCCGCTTCTCCCAGACTGTGGAGGAGTGCATTGGCTGCCAGTATGACATGACTGAAGAAGACGACGAGTTCTTAAAGGCGTACAACCAGAAGCGGCCGGCCAAAGACCAGCTCTCTGAGGACGACTTTGAACAGATCATGGAGGTGTTCGAGGACACGGCGTCGGTCGCCACGCCCTTTGCCTCGGTGGACAAGACCGTGGTCCCATACGACCACATGGTCGGCGGTCTCCACGAGCTGCAGATGCCCAAGGTCATGAACCACGCCAAGGACCTGTATGAGTACTGGAAGCGGCAGCGCGTGGACGTCGGCGGTCCCCTGCACCCGTCGCTCAAGTTCGAGACGCACCAGGAGACGGACGAGATGGACCCGTTTGTATGCTTCCGGCGGCGCGAGGTCCGGCAGACGCGCAAGACGCGCGCGCGCGACATCCAGAGTGCCGACAAACTCAAGAAGCTGCGGCGCGAACTGGAAGACGGCCGGCAGTTGGTCATATTGGCGCACCAGCGCGAAATCGCAAAGCGGGAGCTCCTTCTCATAGATCGTGCCGTCTACGAGCAGAGAGCGAGGCTGAAGCAGATGAAGATCCGCTTGGGCATAAAGACGGACGACGAGGACCTTGTCCACCAAAAGGTAAAGAAGCCCACCCCGACCGCCCCCCACCGACGTATTCATTTCTTTTCTTTCTTTTCCCCCTTTTTCCTTTTTTTGGCGTCGCGGCTGCTAACAAAACTCGTTCGCCCTGCAGCCCCAAAAGAAAAAGGCCCCCGAGCTTTCGGTTGCGCAGCGCAATGCTGCGGGAGCTCAAGTGCGCGCCGCGGCACGCCCCGAGAACCGCCAGCCCGAGATGGACCTTGTGCAGCTGGCCGACGCTCTCCGAGAAAGGGACAGCGAGATGCGTGCGGACGTGATCAAGCGCATCGAAAACCACCGCCGGTGGAACGAGAACCATGTCGACCTGACGAGCGAGCCGTTGAAGCCCGTCAAGGATCGGAGCGACGCCACCGGTTTCCGTCCCGCCACGACTCAGTATCTGATGACGCCGCCGGCATCTGAAACGTCAAACGACGACGAGCCAACGCCGATGGATCTCGACGAGCCGGCGGCCTCTTCCGTATTCCAGTTCAAGGGCGCCCCGCGTGATGCCAGCGCACCAGGACTGGAGCTGCAGTACCGCCGTCGGATCGGTCGGCTGAATCGGCTGTGGATCGATCGCAGGAGGATCACGGCGACCCCGCCTCCGGAACCCCCCGCATTCGGCGGCGGCCCCATGGAAGTAGACGCGTCGGCGGATCGCTGGAAGTACGACCAAGACGACAGCGATGTCGAGTCGGAGGTGTACGAGATTGACCCGTACGACATCCGTGCGCTCAAGTTTCGTGCCGGGATCCCCCTGACTCTTCCATACAGCATCCGGCGTCCAGAGCCGCCGTCCGGCGCAGGAGCAAGGCCAAACGGTGTCGCACAGCAAACACGGCCCGCCATCCAGCAGCGACCGGCTGCCACGCCGACGCCAGTCCCGGTACCAACGCCGTCCGGATCGTGAGCACGAAGCACAACAGGCTCGCCCGTCTGGGTTGGTTGGTGGCCCGCGGCACAAGCGGCTCTCTGTTCGTCTTCGTGTTCGCCCTCTTCCCTCTCCCCTTTCTTGTCAACTTTTTCGCACTTTTTGATTTTGTCCGATTGTCCGAGTCGTTCTCGGCGGACGTGTACAGTTCATCCTCCTCGGCCGGTGAGGGTTTTAGAATCGGGTGTCATCTTTTCTTCGTTCTTGGGTCGGGCTTCCGTTTGTTTCGGGTTTCGGGATCTGTTTTTTTTTTCTTCGTCTTTTTTTCTTTCTTTTTTTTCGGGTTCGATCCTGGTTTTTTTTTATAATGTGCCACAGAGGCTTCGCATGGTGTTTCGGTGGCTGGCCTTGTCAGGAGGCCTGTGTAGTATTAGTTAGCGATATTTGTTTGGCACTGCATGTGCCTGTGTGAGCGGGAAGAAAGAGGACGTTGAAGGACGACATCCGGACCAACGCTGTGGACCAGCCTTTCAGTTCTGGACTGGAAGACAGCAACAAAAAATGTGAAAATATAAAACTATGAAAGTGTGGAAATGTGGTAACAAGGGAAGCAGAGAGGCAAGGAACAACTCTTGGGCAGAGCGGAACCGCGAGCACCTCTAGCAAGCCAGAAGTGACAAGCAGAAAGGCACGGCCTGCCGAACTGGTCGTCTGACCTCCAGACCGTGAATGCAGGTATGGGGGCTCTCTTCTTTGTTTCTGTGTCGTCTTCCCCGCCGTGCTCACCCTTGACTGAGTGAGCCGGCTCATGCGCTCGAGGAGACTTCCTCTGCTTTGGGCTCCAGGACCGCGCTGTAGGCATGGGGCAAGAAGACAGAGGCCACGAGCTGGCGCAGAGCCAAGTGACTGTTGTGCCACCCGCGCGGGAAGACGACGACCCGGGAGAGGCCGTGGAGGGAGAGAGCAAGAAGAATCTGGAGGGAGAAAGAGAGCGGAGAGACTTGCCTGATTTTCTTTTTCTTTCCGTTTGGGAGAGAGAATGAGGGAGGGGGGGGGGGAGAGACAGAGAGGAGGATAGAGAGGAAGACAGAACGAGCAGAGAGAAGGACACCGAAAGCAAGACACAACGGGATGAAGACAGAAGGTCAGACGACAGAAGAGAAATAATAATCGGTGGGCGGGCAAAAAAAATAATAGGCAAAAGAAGTAGGCGGTGGTAATACTATGGCCCGCCCGATATTATCGACAGCCGCGGAGGGGGGAGCTAAGACGGCCAAATATGGGGCACCGGCCACTTCGCTTGTCACATTCAACCCACGTCGAGTGGTTGTTTCTTTTGTGGGCCCTGGACCCTGACCCTGTTCTGCCGCGTCTCGCCGCCTTGAAACAGGGCTGGCCCCTCTATCAGTTCGCATAGGCACATATCTAAAAATCTGTATGCGACTAGCCGAGGAGGACCGTAACGTCACCTCGCCGAACCCTCACTCACTACCACCACCGTCTGGATGTCTGGAGCAATGTGTCCCAAGAAGACATTCAGAGACTCCTACAGACTTTCAGAGACACACGCGAGGTGCGGTGGAGAACGGCCAAAGTAGTTCGAGAAGCGGCCGATTGCAACGGTCGTTTTGCCCAGCCGGCCTCCCCCAACAACGCTCTCTGGAGGGCGCCGACGAGCTGACGACGAAACTGTACCTGGTTCGCGATACCTTGTGCCCCCCCCCCCCCCCGAAGGCCTGGGCATTTGCTGCTTCTCTGCAGCCTTCCGAAGCCATACGGGCCCGGCTCTTGACATACCACAGCGATGCCCGCCCGGCTAGACCCCGCGCGGCGGTACCGCATCGCCATCGGCTGCGAGGGGTCCGCCAACAAGCTCGGCGTCGGCGTCATCGCACACCCCGTCGACGCTGATGGCAACCCGCTCCAGGGCCTCGAGGGGCAGGACGACGCAGCGATTGTCCTGTCCAACGTCCGCGATACTTTTGTCAGCCCGCCGGGCACAGGGTTCCTGCCGCGCGAGACCGCTGCCCACCACCGCGCCATGTTTGTTCGCGTGGCCCGCCGCGCCTTGGCCGACGCCGGCATCCGCCCGGACCAGGTCGACTGCGTGTGCTACACCAAGGGCCCCGGCATGGGTGCGCCGCTGGCGTCGGTGGCCGTGGCGGCGCGCACGCTGGCTCTGCTGTGGCGCAAGCCCCTCGTCGGAGTCAACCACTGTGTGGGCCACATTGAGATGGGCCGCGCCGTCACGGGTGCCACGCACCCCGTTGTGCTCTACGTGTCCGGCGGCAACTCGCAGGTGATTGCCTATGCGGGGCAGCGGTACCGCATTTTTGGCGAGACGCTGGACGTCGCCGTGGGCAACTGCCTGGACCGGTTCGCGCGCACCCTGCGGCTGTCCAACGACCCGGCGCCGGGCTACAACATTGAGCAGCTGGCCAAGGGCCCCTTCCGCGACGCTGCCGCACCTGGTGCCGAGGGCGGCGGCGGCGAGGGCGGCGGCAGCAGCAGCATCGAGAGCAGCCCTGAACGGCCGCCCCTCCTGCTCGACCTGCCCTATGCCGTCAAGGGCATGGACTGCTCGTTCTCGGGCGTGCTGACGCGCGCCGACGAGTGGGCTGCACACATGCGCGCGGGCAAGCCGGCACCCGGCGGCCGCAGCACCATCACGCCGGCCGATTTGTGCTTCAGTCTGCAGGAGACCGTGTTTGCGATGCTGGTCGAGATTACGGAGCGCGCCATGGCGCACGTCGGCAGCAACCAGGTTCTGATTGTGGGCGGCGTCGGCTGCAACGAGCGGCTGCAGGAGATGATGGGCCAGATGGCGGCGGAGCGCGGTGGCAGTGTGTACGCGACGGACGAGCGCTTCTGCATCGACAACGGCATCATGATTGCGCACGCGGGCCTCCTCGCACACGAAACGGGCTTTGAGACGCCGCTCAAGGAGAGCACGTGCACACAGCGGTTCCGAACGGACGAAGTTCTCGTTGCCTGGAGGCGAGACTGAAGGAGATGCCGGGTCAGACGTCCGGTTACGAACATTGGGAGAGGCAAGAAACACAGAGCGGGCGGAATGCTACGGCTCCAACGTTCTTTCTTTTTCTCCCTTTCTTTTCTTGTTGTATATATCGGCGTGAAATACAACAGTCACCAATACCCTCCAAGCAAAATTGAAGACACTGCACAGCGCACGAAAGACGCAACATAGCGAGGACGGCGAAGAAAAAGAAGTAACCATACTGGAACAGTGAACATTTGGAGACATGCACTCATCTTGAGGCCCACAGCTCCTTCGCATAAACCCATTTTACAGAGTTGAGGGAGGAAAGAGGAAAGAGGAGAGAGGAAAAGAGAAACCGCCATTCTAGCTCATGACCAAGGCCGCCCGCCATAAAAAATACAAGACACATATAAAGAAGAAGAGACGAAAAAAAAAAAAAAAGAAAACAGCAGCAACAACTGCGGCTCTGGACCACCAATGACACACGGTTATGTTCACAGTTTAGCCCACCCGAATATACCTGCTAATGCTTGTCATCGCCGCCCGTCGGCTTGTAAATGATGATCGTGGTAAACTGATCGAACGTTAGTATCACGCCACAGACGTATGATTTTGCGTGTGCATTTTACATGCAATCCGCGGTAGACCCACCTTGTCTTTGTAGCGTGTTGTTGCAGACACGGCAAGAATGTTGTTCTTGATGCTGCTGGTGGCCAGGTGGTTCAGGATGGTGTAGTTGGGCAGAGTCAGCACGCTGTTGTCGTCCTTGATGGGCGTGGCAGCGTTGAGAATCGGCTTTCCTAGGAATCCCGGCAGGCTCGGGGGCATCGGCAGAATCTCCGTGGCGGCAGCAGCCGAGTGGAAGTCGGGCGACTCGTCTGGCTGATCGTAGTCCACCAAGTAGCGCGGCAGCTCGTGCGAGAAGGCCGAGGGCTCGGGCACGCTCTTCCACTTGGGCGCGCGGTTTGTCAGCTCGACGGAGGAGTCGGCCACCAGCAGCTTCTGGGCCGTGTCGGACGGCTGCGCGGATGACTGCGACTGCGACTGCGACCGCGACTGCTGCTGCTGCTGCTGCTGCTGCTGCCGCGAGACGGTCGTGACCTTCCTTGCAGCAGAACCGCTCGCAACGACCGTGCCGGCAGCTGCGGCAGCCCCGCTCTGTTGTGCCTTGGGCGGCGTGCTCTGCGGGGCCACTTCGATGTAGTTGACCAGATTGTTACCAAAGTCGACTGTCGTGGGTAGGTCGCGCGACGTTTCCATCTGGTTGTCCACAAGAAAGCGGATGTGGTGCGTACCAGGCAGCACGTTGATCGTCGTAGCAAAGACACCGGGCCGTCCTTCGCTGTAAAAAATGAAACGGGAGAAATTAGCAAGGCCAGCCAAAACGAAGGGGAAAAAAAAACCTTCTGCTTCTTGATTCCCCTCTCCTGCGTCCCCTCTCCCGTAGGCCCTTCCCCCCCTCTTTTTCCACGTATGTACGTACACTGGGTGCATGCGCTGTTTTTTATTCCACTGGAAAATCGTGCCAGTGACATAGACTTTCTCGCCACCCCGCAGCCACTCCAAACGTGTGGGCACCGTCGGCCGTGTCTTGTCGACGCGCAGCTCTTCCATGTCCTCCTCATCGATCGTTGCCGAGCTGAGCGTGGAGGACCGGTGAGTTAGGCCATCGTTGTCCAGGGCCTCAATTTCTTCGACAGGTTCGCCGTCCGCGCGGGGGGCGATGATGGGCGATCCGGGCGTATGCACTTCCTCCTCAATGGGGAGTGGCAGGCGTGGAGGTCGCGTGAGGTACGACACGTCTTGCATGCTGTTGTGGGGCAACATGGCAACGTCCATGCTGTCGGCGTACGGGCTGAGCGGCGGCTCGTCGTCCAGGTTGGCTGCCAGCGCCGTGACGGCGCCGACCCCTGGAACCATGGTGCTGGTGGCTGTCGATGTCGAGGACTGGGGCACGGCGACCGGCTTGGACGGAGGGGGCGGAGTATTGCGCGTCTTGATGTCGGACGGCTTGGCGGCGGCGCCGACGCGAGACGGCGATGCCGACGCCGCAACGGCAGCCTCTGCCGCCGAGCCGTACGGCCGCGACGGGATCGATCGGGACGACGACGACGTAGTCGAGCCCTGGGCGTGGGCCATGGACTGTTCGGGCGGCGCGGCGGCGACACGCTGGTTTTGTACGAGAGCGGGGTTCCTGGTCGCCTTTTGGGACTGCTGTTGCTGCTGGTGTTGCTGCTGCTGCTGAAGTTGCTGGTGGTAGTGTGGGGGACGGCCGCTGGGCGATGCGGCGCCGCTGTTGGCCTCGTGGCTGGGTGTGCCAGACGCCTTGGGCGAGGAGGCGTTATTCCCCATCTTTCGAGGCGGGCTATCCGGGGCGTGGGTGCTAAGTGGTGCAATGCTGTACGAGACGGAGAGCACTCCTAGATACGTAGATACGTAGTATCGGTCAAGGGGGGTCTTCGGTGCGCTATGGCGAAAACGTGCGAGACAAAGAGTGGCTCGTTCGGCAAAGGGGCCTAGATGCCGGTGGAGTTTGTTGGGCTGCTCTGCTTGTCTAGGATGCTGTGTATGGTGGGTGGCTAGGTGGGGGGGGGGGGGGGGGGGGGAAGGGGGAAGAGAAATGTTGGGATCCGAGATAGCAAGAAGCTGCCGGGTCGGCAGAGAGGCGCCTGTTCGGGCTGACACCGCCAACGAGGGGTCAGAGACGGCCGCGGGTGGCCCCAGGGAGTCGTGGTGGGATGCAAGCTGGGCAGCGCGCTGGGCAGCGATTTTGGCGACGGCTTTTTCGAGGATGCCGAGCGCAAGTGGTGGGACACGGGAGTGGCTCTCCTGATAAGACCAGAGATAACGAACTGCAATGCAGATGGCCGCAATGCCAAAGATAATCGCAAGGCCGTGTCGTGGGTGCGGTGCGTGGAAGCGGCCCCGTGCCGTCTAACTGCGTTCGAATGGAAATGCGGTCGGCTGTCGTCTGTGGTTCGTCGACCATGCGGAATGGAGAAGGAAAGGACGGGGCTGGAACACTCCCGTGCATGAGGGGCGCAATCCCTGTAAGCGTACTCCGTACTCTGCGCTGTGGGGAGTTCCTCGCACAAAATATGCACATATCCGGATATCTTAGTTCCCATTCCTTTTGGTCGGTCATGCTGGGAAGATCACCTGACCACGCTACTATGCGCTATGAACTAACAGCGGATTGATATCAAGTGTGGTTCCGGGGAAATACCTACTCCTTCTCTCTAATATTCCAGCGGAACCAGCTATAAAATACTATAAACACTTCCTTGCCTAACCAGCCGTCACCCACCAAGTAGCAAGGCGGAAAAATAAGAACTGAAAGAAAAGGAGAAAAGAAAATAGGGGAGAAATCAAAAGACAAAAATCAGAAGCATGCATAAGAAAAATAAGTCATCGAAGCCAAATTAAAAAAAAAAAAAAAAAGGACACGCAAAGGATGCAAACCACCGAGATAACCAACTGCGCGGCAGACTCCGTCGCTTGCGCCAAAGGCGCCGAGGAAATCCAACCCAGCCGCGTTGTGCGCCCCCCTTTCTGATGCCGCCCGGGGAGGGTAAGCCATCTACTTTGCATCGTCGTTGCGCGTCCGGTCGGCTAGGACCACGGTGCCACCCGAGCCGCCATCCGTGGCCTTGGCGGCGCTGGGAGGCGTCTCGGCCTCGGCCTTCTTGGTCTCAGCCTCCTCAGTCTCAGCCTCCTCAGTCTCAGCCTCCCCAGTCTCAGCCTTCTTGGCCTCGGCCGTCTCGGCCTCAGCAGTGGCCGCCGCCTCTTCGGCCTCCACCATTTTGTCGTGGGCCGCTTGGAGCCGGTCGACCACCTTCTGACTGACCGTGGCTCTGTACTTTTCTTTCAGGTCGAGCAGCCGCTGCTTCCAAAAGTTCCACCGCGCCATGCCCAGCGACGGGATCCCTTTGCCTTCCAGCAGGGACCCCACCCCCATTCCCCGGATGTCGTATTGGTCGGGTTGCATGGCCACTTCCCTGTAAAGTAAGTGCGCGCCGTGCAAAATGTAGGCTGTGGAAATGGTAAACGAGGAAGCCAATCCCATTTCTTCGGCGTCATCCTCGATTTTATCTTCCAGACTTTCGCGGATGTCCCAGATCGGGTAGCACAAATACATGCCGACTCCAGCACCGTAAACGCGAGCCATGAACGTCCTCCTGTATTCGAGATGTCCGTAATATTGTACTTCAGTTTTTATGACTTCTTCGTCCGGGAATTCTTGATAAACCGTAAGTCAGCAGTTTACAACTCTCGTGCATCTCGTTGGCCTTTGCCCATCCCCAGTATCGGAGCATACCATGAAGAAAGTCTCTGTACCATATAAAATATACCCACAACTCTTCTTCTAGTCGTCCCTTTAATATAGACGGGTTAATAAGGGGGAAATCCATATGCAGCAAGGGAAAAGGCGTAGAAAATAAATTATACAAGACAGATGGAAGTCAGATAAGCGGGCTAGCGAACCTTGACATTTGTGTCCTTTTCCTCGTTGATCATGCCCTGAAACTCTTCCATGCATTTCGACAAGGCGATCTGCCAGGGGTGGTCTGTGGGGAACTTGCGGGAGCAGTCGTGGATCCAACCCCATGTATCATGTTTGTCGATACAAGAAGGGTATTTTCCGTGTCTGCCTTCGGTAAGGTATCGCAGGTTGAGCGCTAACATCTTTCCTTTTGTGTCTGTATCTGTTGGATACTTGAGGACGGCCTCGAGAATTTGTACGGCTTTACGCTGAACTTCAAGCTCGAAGTCCTCTATGTGGGAAACACCACGTTCGACCTCCTCGTATAAGTAGGAAAGATCCAGGGTTTCATAGTCCGCGGGATACTTCGTGGGTGTATTTTTATTTCTGTTGGATTCCATTGCGACTGGTCTTGTCGGAGGCGGCGGGGATAAAGAAAAAAAGGGGAAGCGTCTGAAAGGAAAGAGGAAGGTCATCGGGGCGCCGGTGAGGACACAGGAGGCAAAAAAGCAAGTCGAGTTTGAATTTGGGTCGGGTGTGACTTTCCAAGAGAGAAGATAAACGGAACAGAACTGGCGGCACAGACGTGGACTTTATACACGATTGGGTCGGGCCGGTCGCCACAGCTCGAGTCCCGTCGCCGGCTTCCGCAAACGGCAGCGTGCTGTCAGGTGGTGTACTCCCTTAAGGCGTTGCCTGCCGTCTTTGTTTCCTTTGCGCACATATATGTTTTTGGCCGCCAACGACAAAAGCAGCTCACCGAGTCAAGACATCACAGCCACTGGGGGAAGAAAATTGCAGTTTGCCACTTTGCATAGAGTCCTCTTCACATCCAACATGCCCCCCCCCCCCTTCGGTTCAAGACACGTCTTACAATGTATTCCACGCCGGAAGCGGTGCCCCCCGTGCTCTCCCTTTGCTTCCCTTTCACCGACAGCAAAAGCTGCGGGGTGTTGGCCCTCAACAGGACAAAGACTTGCTCGGGACTAACAAACATGCGCGGCTGTCGCCGGCGTCGGCTTTGAGTAGAATATTCGCGATGCTGTGCCCTTTATCTTCCTGTGGTCCCACATTGGTGGATGCTCCCTTTTCAGTTGCGTTTCTTTCTATTCTACTCGCTCCGACTCCTGCATTCGTCGATATCGCCATCAATAGCAGGGAACGCAACCGCAAGCGGCCTGTGCAGGCTGTGCACTAGGATACCGGCGGCTCTTGGTCCTCTGCGACGCCCTATGTCTCCCTCCCTTTCCAGTCCACTTCCGGTTTCGCTCGTCGGCGATTGTTGTAGCTCTCCCTAGTGACGCAAGGGGAGAATTCTATCTTGTCCGTTTGTTGTTTGTTTGTTGTCTATTAGTTGTCTATCAATATGACTATGATTCTAGCGATCTATGCAGCGACAGGAAAATGGGAGCAGTTTTTGAATACAATCAAGATCAGCAAAGCACAAAAGGACAAGGAGGTATGAAGTGACATGGAACATGGCAAAGTGAAAAGGGGAATGGCTAATAGAAAATAGAGAAAAGGAGATAGGAACAAAGGGGGAGGAAGAGGAAGAGGGAAATGAAAAGGAAAGAGAAAAGAGAATGGGGAAAACCCCCCGGCAAAGTAGCCAAGCAAGCAAACACAACGCGGAGAAAAGCAAGGGGAGGGGTGGGGGCGACCGTGAGCCGCCTATAGGCGCCGCCTCGCGCATCTTCATCAACAGACTCCCCCTCCTCCTCCTCTGCGCGCATCACGCTACCCCGTCCCCTTCCCATCCCCACTTTCTCCAACTTCCCCGCGCCCTTTTCAGCCTCTGTCGGTGCAGTGTCCGCCGATGTGTCCTTGCGTTTCTTCGTGCGATGTCTGGCCAAAGAAAACGGGTGATATTTTCTGCCCACCGGTATGGGCTTCCTCGGGTCGTGGTACATGACATTGAACTTGAGAGGCTGGCCCGGCCGGTAGACGCTCCGAACCACGCCGGGGTTTTTCCCCTTGAACGCCGTGTCTTGTCCAGGAATTAGGGGATAGTGGTCCCAAGATGGACGTACAGGTCCCTCCACCCGTTTCCCATTTTCCGATTTCCAGGAGTGTCTTACGGTAGGCTCTGTATTCAATTCCAGGCCGTCGATATTATAAAACGGTTTGGGGTATTGGTGACGACGTTTGCCAACAGCATCGATAGTGCTCTGCTGATTTCTTGCTTCAGAAGCATACATCCAGGTTTGCTTCCCCACCTCACCCTGGACGCCACAGGGTATTCCGTCGAAAGAGTACTAGGGGACGTTAGAACATGGCATTTGAGCTTCCGAGCTCGCCAAGAATAAAACAAAACTCACGACAGAGCGGGCCGAGTCAGGCTGTGCCGGGCTCAGAGGGCCGGGTTCCGGCAGGCTGCCTGTCGTGTTTATATCTGCAGGCCGCATCTTTCAGATGGGCCACGAGGCTCGCGGGAGAAGGTGAGGCTTATGCGGTGCTTGTTGGGAGCGGCTTCTTGCTGTGGCGCTCCGATCGTAGTGCTCAGACTGTGCCGCTCAGATTGTGCTGCAAAGCTTGATGCTCGCGGCTGCCAGGCTGATGTTCGCAGCTGCTGTGGTGGCTGCTGAGCTCTGCTCTCTGGAGATCGTCTCGTCTTCCTCTCTTCTTCCTGCATGGCTCTCGCCCTGTCTTATATATCCATCGCTCCGTCCTCTCAGTCGTCCTGAGAAGGCCAGCAACGGCAAAGCTTGGGCCATCGGCCGTCGCAGATGTCTGCTTGTGGGCCATGTTTCTCTTGGTGGCGGCCATGGCGAAAACGGCGAAAACGATCATTCACATCTCTGCAAAGGAGGACAGAGAAGAAGAAAGAAGAAAAGAGCAGCTCCAGCCATCTGGCGTAGACGTCGTCATATATCATCGTCGGCGACGCCGTGCTGTGGAGAAGGACGCAGCGTTTCGTATATAGCTCTCTGGAGAGACGTTTCGGACCAGGCAGACTGTTTTCTTTCTCCGAATGGCTCCCAGCCTTACATATGCTCTATCATTTCGCACACCAAAGTACAGTTTTCACGAGAGCTCCACACAACGACAACTAGAAAGGCAAGATCGGGTTTCAAGGAGGCAGGGGTTGCCGGCTCATTGCAGGGCAGAGGGCGGCTGACGTCTGGCAGTGCATGGACAAGCAGCATCGATAGGCCGAAGCAGTAATGAAAGTGTGGAGGTGAAGAGCCGTGGCTTTGTCTGGCAAAAGGGGCTGCGGTGAGAAAATATGACGAGTGGTTTGCAGACTACTTTGTATACCAGAGAAACCAGCGTAGCCAGGTAGGACTACCCAGGATTGAGAGAAGAACGCCTTCCATGACTGACGTCTATAAAAAGCACACGAACATGGCAAAGGCCAGACTGGGATGGTGCGTCCCTCTGGCTGACTCCATGCGGCCAGTGCAGGAACAAGCTGGCGGTAAAGAGACCCCTGTTAGGGCGTGGTGTGAGAAGGAGGGACGACGGAAATTGGCAGACGCTGAAAAAGACAACTTTCCTGACATGTCAAAAGCATCCTTCCAAATTCATCTCCCCTGGTCAAGCCATTTGCGCTGGGCCCTCTTCACTCCTTATTTGGGCTCTTCCGCCTCTCTCTCACCCACCTATCCCATACCTCCTCTCCCCTCCTCCCTAAGCATCTTATTTCCCATCTCCCTTCGTGTTTCGTCCCCCCCTCCTCTCTTCCTCCTTCTCTTCTTCCTCCTCCCCCTCCTCTCACGTACCTTTTCTCGTCTTGTTTTCCTGCCCTACTTCCCTATTCTCTCCATCCTCTCTGTTTTTTTTCTGTCTCTCCTCTCTTTCGTCTTGCTACCTGCACTTTCGTTCCTCTTCACCCTCTCGCGTACCCCGTGTTGTCATATTTTTCCTTCAACCCCCCCCCCCCCCCCCCCCCCGCCTTTTTTTCTTTCTTCTTCTTCTCTCCACATAATTATCCTCTGCCTTCTGTCGTTTTCTTCCTCTTCCCTCTCACGCCCTTCCTCCTTTCCTCTCGTTCCTTCTCGTCCCGCTTATGCTCTCGTCATATGTTCTTACTCTTCTCGCACGCACTGCCCTCCTCTGCACACCAGTCCCTCTCGTCATATGTTTCCAACCCGCCCGCCCTCTTCTCTCCACGTTGCATCCTCTCCCCATTTTACCCCTGGTTATCTCGCCGCATCTCATAGAAGTCGTAGTCCTCCTTCTGGAAGCCCATTTTCCATGAGGTTTTTGGCCCGTGCGGTCCTTATTCGTCCTTTGCGTGATTCTTTTTGTGTCTCATATCTCCAAGCCTGGAGTGGTTTTTCGGTTCCCATAATTTCCTCCTCCGAAGTGCTCCGCTTTTTTGTTTGCCTCTCACGCTGTGCGAATGGGATTGCTTCAGACACCCGTGGGTGGCCAGGCCCAGAACCAGGAAATGAGTCAACAAGGTTTGTGTGGCGGTGTCTCGCCCGCAGGTTGGTTGGCAATACGTCCTAATGGGGAAATGTGTAGGGCTGCATGGACCCCTGTTTCTGTTTCCCTTTACCTAGCTCCCGCCTCCCCCCCATGCCATACGAGCCGTTGCGTGGGTCAGGAAGGATGCCAGAGAGAATAGAGCGCTTGCCCCTGGTACGAATGCTGTGGGTGGCAAATCCAGATTCCAGATCTATTTGAGCACCCCTATCCCAACGTGCTCCACGGTGCCGCTTTTCCGCAGACTTCACGTAGACAGATCTCTCTCCTGCCACCTTCTCCGCGGGTTCAAAGTCGTACCCTCCTTCTGGTGCTTCTTCTTTCTGTTGACTCTTTGTCGAACTAGGACACGCGAGACCACCTCTGTCGTTGTTGTCTCCTCTGCTCAAAGAGAGACACCGAGAAGGGAGCACTTTGGTAAGAAGCAACAAAGGGCCCGAGGCAAGAGCTTTTGCTCAGGCGTCTCTTTTTCCTGGCAAGCAAGCATTCACGCAGAGTTGCCATTTCCAGTGCCCATTTCTATTCCGATAGCTTGGTCTTACGATCATGCCACGGGCGTCCCCGGCGGCATGCTCATCCTCGCCCCCCACCAGCCGCATCGCCAAGAGCTTCTCACCCTCCCCATCGCTCCAGGACAGCACCTCGACTGCTAAGACTGCCTCAGTCACGGAGAGGCCCCCATATAGCAACCGCCACCCCATCCCACAAGCCCCGTCTAGACCAGCCGCCACGCGAATGGCCATGGCCTCGTCCAATCCATTGCCAGAGCTACCGCAACCCGCCGTTCGACAGTCTGTCTGCGTTCCAGCCACCGACGAAAAGCCAGAAGCCGTCACCGCAGGGTCTCGCCCCTCGCAGTCGCCAGCTTCGGTGCGGAGAACGCTGGTTGCTTCGTCTCCGGGCGAGGCTCTCGGTGCTGTGAGAGACGGCCACGCACCCTACCGCCCCGTCCTCCCTATGCTGGCGGCGCTAGCGGCGGCGAACATGAACTCGGCAAGGCCCTCGAACAGACACGGCCTGCCACCGGGGCAGGGACGACTCGTGTGCAAAAGACAACGCACTCGCCCGCAGAACAACGACGGCTCGCTGCCGGTGCAGGCACACGCACCCTGCAGACACTGCGTGTCTGTGGCAACAACGGACAGCCAATCAGAAGATCTGGTTGTGGGCAGCCATGACTACGGTGTCGTGAGTTTGCTTCAGGAAGAAAGGGCCCGTTTGGATCTCCACGATTTGCTGCCACGCGTTGTGAAAAGCCAGGTTCTCGGTGTTTCCCATTTTAGGACAATGCGTCGTCACGGGCGAGCATATATGTGGTGGAATGCTGCCAGCTGGTCTGGGCCGGCTCTGCACTAGTTCTTCCAGAAAGGTGACTTGATGAAGACACTCAGACACTCTCTTAGTGCCCGTAGCTGAGAAAGAATGCTTTGCCCACGGTCGTACATACACGGCCAATGTCAATTGAGATGCGGAAGAGCGGCTCGACTACCGTCATCATGCCGAAATCAAAACTGCCAGACAGAGACAAAGCCGGCTGGTGACAATGGTGGCGAGATCCAGAAGGCGCGAAGCGAAGCGAAGCTGTACTGCGTACGGCATGCCACTTGGGCCATCCGGCGTCGAACTGAAGATGGCAAACGTCCACCAAATCGGCGGCGTCAACCAATGCAACATCACACCCCCCTTGCCCTCACCTGCGCTGTAATATCAAGGAACCCCTTTTTCGCAGGGATTCTCCCCGTATCACGTGCCAGTAGAAGGACCACATACACACGTGACGTTCCGTCATTGGCAAATCAGGAACCTGCGTGTGCGTGGCAGCGACGCATTCCAACGACATCCCATCGTCCACCATCAACAGCTGGCTTCTGGTGCCTGGCACCAACAGCCCTTCGCTACAGCAAATAATATGAGGAAAATGACATGAGCACCCAGACGGCCCATAGGTACCCCCAGAACAAAAAGAAAACACTGCCTGCCTCCCGGAAACAGTACTTGTTGCCGCGAGCGCCGTCCCTTCTCGTTCTCATCCTCGTCGTGATGTCGTCGGCCACGGTCCGAGCGCATCCGCGCTCGTCTCTGCCGTCACCCTCGTCTTCCTCCCTGACCACTGCCGCACCGTCTGCGTCGCTCTCCTATTGGCTAGGCATTTCCAAGGCTGCTGGCGGACTGCTGGTGACCTTCGCCACGGCCCTCGTCACCGGCTTCATTTGGGCTGGGCGCCATGTCGTCTACGCGCTGGTCTGGCTGCTGGCCAGCGTCTATGCCGTTGCCGCATGGCCCCTAGGCTGGATCCTTGGCCTGTTGCGGTTCCTTTTCTCGCCCGTTACCTACACGCTATCCTATGCGCTCACGCCATTGGTTTCCTTCTTCAGTTTCCTTGGACGGCTTCGTGTGAGTGAAACAGGCCTGGGGTCCTGACAGTGTCGACGGATGTATTGTGCCTCTGCTAACGAGACGAAAGCCTCTCTACACCTACGTATGCCACGATTCGTTCTAGGGTGTTTTTATTTTGTCTAATTTTTTTTATTTTTTTTGTCCTTGGTCGTATCTCGATGAAACCCAGCCATTCTAACCTTTGCATCAGCTGGGCTCCGCCGCGTTTGTTGGCATTGTCACGGGCCTCGTCCTCAAGCTTGCCTCGAGCTACTTTATCCCTGTTCTTCGCCTCGATTCGGACGATCAGCAGCAAGCTGTGGATGCACGCTTACGGCCACCGGTGCCTGTACTGAAACGCCCCAATGCTGTCGCAGAGCGGCCAGTGGCGCGGCCACGACCACCACTCCCTTTGCAGCAGAGCGCCACCACCACCAACCCCAAAGCCGAAAAGCACGGCACCGGTGCGCAGGACGACGTCTGGCAGTGGCTCGAGGAGTTCAACCCGCGGCAGACGGCAGGTGCTGCAGGTGACGGGAACAGCAGCGACAGTGCGTCCCCTCTCAAGACGCAAAACCTGCGGCCCGCCGGCGGACTCTTGTCGCTCACCATCATGGAAGAGTCGTCGTCCGAGTGATGGGGCGTGCTTAGATGCACGACACAGGCACATTCATTCTGTACCCTACAAGTATACAGGTATTATCCATATTGTTTCTGGGGGTCTTTAGGCACTATCGGCACGATCGTCTCTTAGCCGTGGACATTGTACATGCATTTTTCTTTGCTTTCCGTTGCGAGTATTGTTGTATGCTGATATGGTAAGAGAGCCCCAAACTGAAATCAAGAAAAAAGCAGCGTGCTTTCGTAGACAGCCCAGGCCAGACCGGCCCAACTCTTCTGCTCGAGCCACCTGTCCCTCCAGTCTGTGGGTATATTTCTTCCTTGTTCCTTTCTGTATCTCCTCCATCCAACCGTGCTCTCTCAAGGCAAAACACCCCCCCCCCCCCCTCCCCTTGGGCCGCATAAAAAGTCAACACCAAGGGCACTTGTGTCCCAGCGCTCTCCCCCAAGATGCACCGCCAAACTCATCGCCACTCGTCGTTCCGCACACCGCCAACGTCGCCCGCGTCGCGTTTCTTGTTCGGCGGCGGTGGCGCGCCATCCTCGTCGTCATCGTCGTCGTCGACGTCCTCGCCCAGGGCCCGCGCAAGGTCATCGGGATCCTGCATCTGCGCGTCCGGATCGACGCTGGCGTCCAGGTTGTGGTGCCCATCGGAGCGCTCGGCCTGGAAGAGGCGCTCGTGCTCCAGCGTCGAGTCGTCGGCGCTGACCGAGATGCCGCGCGGGCCCCACTTGGTGGCGCTGCGGCCACCGTTGGCCGCCGTGGCACGCCGTCCCAGCGCCGGCGCGCTCTCCTCGTCTTCGTCGTCGCCATTGCCGTCGACGGGCACGGCGTGGTCAATGTGCTTGCCAAAGATGCGGCCCAGGAGCCAGCCCTGGCGGATGTCGTCGGCGTCGACAATGCCGCCGTTGCGCAGCTTGACGCGCTGGCGCGTCCAGTAAACCCAGGCAAAGTCGACGTAGAGCAGGGTCTGGATGACGCCAAAGATGACGGACAGGCGTTTGAGCGGCACGTCGTTGGGGTCAGTGGACCGGTAGATCCAGTTGAGGATGTAGAAGCCGCGGTAGCAGCCGAGCGCGAGCAGGTAGTAGGAGTCGATGACGGTGGGGATGGTGGTCTGGCGCAGCAAGAGCAGCTGGGGCAGGACGGCGACGGACTCGAGGATCTCGGAGAAAGACCACAGCCACTGCGAAAGAGGGGGGAAGAAAGGGTCAGCATTGGGCGATCACACCCCGAGAAAAATGAAAAGAAACACAGTACCTCTCTAAAGCTCCAATCCTCTTTCACGTCAAAGATGAGCATGCCAAAGGGCGACAGGAGGAGGGAGCTGGCGACGATGATGGCGCCCATCTTCCAGGCCAGCTCGAGCTCGCGCGACCGCGGGTAGGCCCAGCGCATAATGGCAATGATGTAAAAGGAGCTGATGATGTAAAAGGTCTTGAAAACGACGTTCCAGGCCTTGTGGTCCTCGAAGATGTCAAGATACCGCGAGCAAAAGACCATGGCGTAGAGGATCTGGGTAATGAGGGAGACGCCTTGGGGACAGGGACGAGACGAGAGGGTTGGGCTGTTAGCTCGGGCCCGTCCATCATCGGACCACATGGACACACGGCGACGGCGCCGCCGTTGCGTTTCTGGACTCACCTTCGGCACTTCGGTTCCGGTGGATGGAAAAGATGAGGATGCATTTCGACAACAGGTGCAGGCAGTCGCCTGTTATCCGGAAGACCTGCAGCCCAGCGTGTCAGCCCCGTGTGTCTCGCCTCTGCCAAGTCGGTACTCACTCGCATCACCAATGCCCGGCTGCGCGCCCGAGGCGAGGCCCGCGAGGCCCGCGAGACCCGCGATGCCCACGATGCCCACGATGCCCGTGATCCTCCTCGCAAAAAAAGCCAGCAAACTCACATTCCATGCGACCATTGTCGCGGTGCTGTCATGCAGGTTCTGTGCACAAGCAGGGCCGCTCTGGACGTGCCGTTTCGATGTTGATTGTGCACAGCGGGTGTTGGGGGTTGTCGGGAAACGTTGCTTTGTTGCGTGCGTCTCGACCGTTTCAATCGTTGGCAGCCTAGAGAGACCAAACGGTCTCTTTGCTCAGCCGCGAGCGACTTGGGCGCACTTGCGGCCTTTCTTGTTTCGTAAGCGGCCCCACAACCGATCTCTCGTTGTGTTCCTCAAACGTTTGTGCAACACGTGCGACACGCACTGTACGAGTTGTACTGTTTCCCTATATTCTCTCGTATTTGTACCGCATCACACTTCATAGACACTGTAATCAGCACGGTGACCGCGACACCTTTTCCACATGAACTATGCCGTTCCCCAGGACTCAGTGGTGGCGCCCTGGAGCGCAGCGCTTACCGCCTGGGACTCGCCCCTGGAGCTCACAGCCATCAATGTCACGAACGCCCGCTGAGATCGACACCGAAACTGCTGTCCGTCTGCAATGACGCCACCACGACACTCTGCAGCCTGTTGTTGGGACGTCGTGTTTCAGGGACGGGTCTGAAGGCGAGGACCTCTGTATTCTCGTCTTTCAGCTTGTTCATTCTTTGTCGACCAACTAAGAGCTTCGGCGCATGATGTATTATCGTATCTTATTTTTTTGGACGATATACCAGATCCCCGGTATTTACAGCCTGCAGGTCGCAGCTTCCCCCGTTGTCTGGCGAGGCTGAGCGCCGCCAAGACTCGGCTGACAAGTCCTGCACCGCTAGCTCTTTCTTCATTTGGCAGCCCCCCCGCGTCGCGCCTTCCTCCCACCACTGCTTTGCGTAGACGCGTCCCGCCCGCCCAACATCCTCACAGTTTCGTCAACAAATCCAGCGCAAAACACTCCGCGATTGAAGCGACACAAGATCCTGCCAACGCGGTGCATTGGCACCTCCTCTCTGGAAAATGGCAGCCGGTGAGTGTCCGCCTTTTTTAAATCTCTCCACGGCCTCGTAAACTCTGCGACTGCTGACAAGCCCCCACAGGTCGCGAGGAGCGCATGCAGCAGCGCATGCGCGGCGCGCAGTAAGTCGAAAGCAAAGAGGGGGAGGAGCGGCAAGACAGGACGCTCGCGTGCCGTGTGAGTTTGGCGGAATACGAGTGAGCTGACACGAGGACAGGCGACACCAAGTGCAGGATGCGTCGTTTGACCTCTTTCTCTCGCTGCCCGGGGCACCGAAAGAGGCCACCCCAGCCGCAGCGCCAGAAGCAGCGTCGCCGCCACCGCCAGCAGATGCCACGATGACGACGACGATGGCAACGGCGACAAATGCGATGACAGCGACGACGGCAGTGCGACGAACATCTCCCCGCCTAGCTGCCCCCGGCCGCACAACACCAAACACGTCGGCCAAGAGAAGGCGACTCGATGACGGGGGACGTGTGCCAGGCGGCCCGGGAGGGCCAAGGGACCCGCCCCGGTCGACGCCTCTGTCGGCCGCCTCGATGATCGCGCGCAGTGCCGTCGGCTCGCCGCGCGAGGAAGAGATCAGCGAGAGCCCCGCCGATGCGCCGGGCAGCGGGCGGCGGCGGTCTGTGGTGCCCAGCGCCGCCGCCGCCAGTCGGAGCGCCGCGCTGCAGCAGGTTGTGTCCAGCACTGTTATGGACGCCGGCCGGAACAGCCAAGGCAGCCAAGGCAGCCAAGGCAGCCTGGGCAGTCAGCGACAGCGCGCGATTTCTGCAGTCGGCCCCGATTTGCAGAAGATGCAGGTCCCGTCGTCCTCGCCTCCACCGCCAACACAGCCACGGCAAGGCTCCCACGCGCGCAGCATGTCGGCGAATACGAATGCATCCGACATAGATGCCGGCGCAGACGCCGGTGCTGGCGGAAGACACAGGCCATCACCGGAGCTGGCAACAAGGTTAGAAGTGACTCTGAGCAGTGGTGTCCCGAATTTCGCAACGGCCATACCACAGCCACAAACAACAACCACGGTGCAACAGAAGACACAAACAACGGGCGGTGGCGGGATCTTCTCCAAGCTAGCCAAGGCAAAACGAAATACCTCGGGAAGGGCGGCAAACAAAATCGGCACCGGCGACGACACGGCCGATGAACTCTCCTCGCCACCGCTCGCAGGCGACCAGAAAGCCGGAGGTGGTGTTACCACGAGCGGCCTGATACCATCATCGTCGCCTCTCGCTCGCAAGTCAACCGTTAGTGTGCGCGCCGGCAAGTCCAAGTCGCCTCGGCACAGCATTTTGAGCTCGACGAGCTCGCGCGGCTCTCGCGGTGCAGCACTGGCATCCGCAACCGCAACACCAGCAGGGGGGAAAGAAAACGGCCAGGGTGATGGCCAGGACGAGCTATCGCCCGACCAGCCAACAGCTGTGAACCGCTCCTCACGGGCCCAGCAACGAGCCTCTGAGGTGCCATCTTCGTCTCCCGCCACTGCGCCAGCAAAGCGCATGCCCCTGCAGCCAACAACGTCACCTCGCCAGCGACAGGCTGCCCCGCCGCGCAGAGGACAACGGTCAGCTGCCAAATCAAAAGCGGGGTCTGGCGTTGAAGACGAATCAAGAGGACAGGAGGCCGAGGATGAGGAGGGGGAGGAGGAGCAGGAGCAGGCCGAGGAGATCGATGTCGCTGAAGCTGCAAAAACCATTGGAAGGAAGCGACCGCGGAGGAGTGCCGCCCACGATCTGTCTCCGGTGCTCGGCTCCGACCGTACGGAGGCGGAGCCTTCCGCTACGGCCGAGCAGCCGAACGCGGCAGGACAACACAGGCGGCGGCGGCGGCGGCAGCGGCAGGACCAGCAAGAGCAAAGCCCAGCTGCCCAGAACCGTCAACCACGGGCGGCAAAGTTGCCGCCCCCCCGGAACAGCAAACGTGTCTCGCCTGCGCCCGAGCCCGCGCCTGCGTCGCGACCTGCAGCCGAAAAACCAGCACGGAGGAAGCGGAAGAGAAACGAGGCAGACGGAGGCGATGGAAATGAGAGCCAGGAGGAGATGGAGGGTGTTGGGAAGGCGAGCCGCAGCCGCGGTGGCGCGCCAGTGCCTATAACTGTGCAGCGTTTCTCACGGGTCAGACCGCCGCGGGGCAAGCGAGGCAAAGATGGCAGGCGAGACGAGGGGGATGGCGGAGACAGCGACGGAGATGGCGGAGACGACGACGAACTCGCGGGAGCTGATCTGCCGTTTGCCAACCGGGGCGGCGTCAACGCTGTCGACGTCCTAGCCCAGATCTGCGAGGACATTGTCAGCCAGAAACTGCTGCAGCTCCAAGAAAAGCACCACCTGGCACGGCAGCAGCAACAGCAGGCCGCTTCCGAGGGCGACGGCGCTGCTGCCAGCGTCGCGGCGATGCGCAGGGATGTGCTGGTGGCGCGGCGCGCCCTCGAGTCCTTCCAGCAGGAGCTGCGCACGCGGCTGCTAGAGCAGGCTGTCGCGGTCGACACGTTGCACGCCCTGCGCAAGCGTGTGCGCGCCGCCCACAAGCAGAAGCTGGCCCTGCGCGAGGAGATCCTGCGGACCCGCGCCGAGCGCGACCAGGTTGGCCTGCGCATGGACGCCCTGCGCATCCAGCACCACGAGAGAGTTCGAAAGGCAATGGTATGGCGGCCCCCTTCCTTTCAGTTGCGCTCAATGTTTTTTTCCCTTTTTTCCTCACACTAACGATGCCAGAAAACGGCAAATCTATCGACTGCGATGCACGATGTCGATCTCGCGGTTGAGCAGGGGCGCGCCGCACCCGAGCTGACACCCGCCCAGCAGAAGACAGCCGAGCTGGCAAACCTAGAGCTGGCCGTGCGCCGGATTGCGGAGCAGGTCTCGGGCGGCGCCGGTGGCAACAGTGGAAGAGGCGGCGGCGCCCTCCAGCAGATCATGGACTTCAATGCGTTTCTGGAGCGGACGGCCGCCGTGCTCGAAGGGCGGAAACTGCCGGTCAAGTCGACGGCTTCGTGAGGGCGACAACACGACCCAACGTTGCACCCGGCTAAGACACAAAGACATGAATAATGATGCAATGATACGGTGCCTTATTTTTCTTTTATTATTGCTGTTGCTATATATGTGTGTGTACATTGTTTGTGTCCTAAATTGTAAGAAACATTCGCATGAGAGGGAATTCTAGGTCCCGCCGTTCCTCAAGTCTGGCCCTTTTCTGTGTAGAGGGGCTCATGACGTTCCTACTATATGTGTGCTGGTGCTAATATACAAAAAACAAAATAAAATAAGAGTAGATGCCTCGTAACTTCGTCCTTTCTCTCTTTTTCTGCGGCTCTTCTGTTTGCGGGGGGAAGGGGGTGCATATGGCCGTTCGTCGTGTTCTCTTTATTTACTTTTGATTTGTTCCGTTGGTTTGGTTTGTTCGGCTTTCTTCTTTTTTCTTCTTTTTTTTCCGACTTTCGTCTCCTTCTGAGCCGCATCACTTCCCAAACAGCCCAGATACCCGGTCCGTGAGCGTCGTCCGGCCCTCCGCCTTCCGCTGCTCCCGCTGGGCGGCCTGTGCAGCACGCAGTTCCGCGACGCGCGTGGACAGCTCGGAATGTGCCTGCAGCTCGGCGCGCAAGGCCGCCTCTTCGGAGGGGCGCTCCGCCGCGGGCAGCTTCGCCAGCCTCTCGTCCCACTGCTTGCGCAGGTCTTCGGATATTTCGGGCACCGCAGCCGGCGCGGATGCTGGCCCTGGCCGCGGTGCCGCTGCTTCCGCTCCTGCTGCTGCTGCTGCTCCTGCTGCTGCTCCTGCTGCTGCAACCTTTGGTGCCGTCGTCTGCCTTGGCAGGGATATGGGTATGGACAGGTCCAGCTCCGGCACCGGCCGGCCCTCGGCTTTGGCCAGCTCGATCGCCGCCTCCTGGTCCAGCATCCGGTGGTACAGCGTGTCTGCGTGCAGCTGGACGCGCTCGTCGACCTCGGGCGAGCGGTCATACGTCGAAAGGTAGCCGAGTCCCTTGAGAAGGCGCTTTACGCAGGCAGAGAAGAGAACAAGGTTAGAAAAATAAACAAGGACAGGGGGGGGGGGTTCCTGGTGTGCAGGAAAAGAAAGGAGGAGGAGGCAGGGGGGTAGGGGACGAGAATGTTCCTCTCCCAAGCACTCCCCACCCCCCCTGGCTGAGGACGCCCTTACCGATTGCACATTGTAGCACCGCTCAAACTTCTTCATCTCGGCGTGGCACATGGTCATGCGGCTGCGCAGCGGCCCGGTCTTGATGCACTCGGTCCAGTCGATCTGCTCGAGCGCGCAGTTCTCGAGCGCCGCGCGGCCGATCTGCGCGCGCCGGTCCTTGTAGGCGTCCAGCACGTCCATGAGGCGCTCGTGGTCCGACTTGGTGTCGGCCTCGACAGCGGACAGCGGGCGGTACGTCTTCCAGAGGTCGGCATAGCGGCCGTCTTGGTAGAGGCTCTCCGCGGGGACGCCGGGGGTTGCCGGGGAGGAGGAGGAGGGATCGTGCTGCTGTGGCTGTGGTATTGACGGCTGGTCTTTTGGGCTGTGCTGCTGCTGCTGCTGCTGCTGCTGCTGCTGTGACTGGTACTTTAGGGGCGACTCTTTCTGCAGGAACGCGCGCAGCTTGGGGTCGAGCTTGGCCAGCGGATCAGACGAGCTGCCGCCGTCGCCGTCGCCGTCGCCGTCGCCGTCGCCGCCGCCGCCGCCGCTGCTGGAGCCACCACCCCCAAAGAGGCCGCCAAACCAGCCCATTGGAAGCAACAGCACCACGGTTGGCGAGTGGGAGAGTGGGAGAGAGAGGGAGAGAAGGAGAGAAGGAGAGGAAAAAAAGGGGGGGTCGTGCCACTGTCTCGTCCAACGCCTGTACAGATATGTCGAGATCTCTTTTTGACCGTCCGTTTTTTTTTAAGCCGTCGTTTACCAAGAATTGGCAGTTGTCCCGCGCAGGCGTGGAGGTCACGTGGCGAGCCAAACAACACAAAGAATTAAAAAAAAAATTTGCCAAAAGAAAACACCCTTCTCCCTCGTTCTGAGGTCGACAGAGGAGAGAAGAAACACGAGACGTCATCACAGCTGCCAGAACGCGGCCTGTCGCTTTCCTGCCGCTGCCGTCTTTGCTTGTCTCTGTGCTTGGTCCAGCCCTCGGTCGGCTACCGAGAATGCCAGCTTCACAGAAATCCGAGCTGAGCCTCGTTTTCTGTTCAATCTGTTCGTGTTGTTTTCTTTTATAACTTTTTTTTCCTTTGGATTGGCTACCAGATAGCTTTTTTGTTTCCCCTAGACCGTTTTGTAACTAGATGAAAATAATAACATTGAAAAAACACCGGAGCAGAGGAAGACACAGGACGGATGCGAAACCTGTGCAACCCGCTCGCTTTCATCCCCTCCCTTCCTGTCCCATCGTTCCGGCCACCGTTCACCCCCCTCTGCCTCTGCCTCTTTCTACCCCTCTGGTGTTTGCTTTTAAACCCTGGTCCCCCCTCCTCTCCTCTCTCCCGGCGAGTCTCCCACCACGCAGTGAAGAAGCATCACCGGGAAGGCGGCGTTGTAGCACAGAGAAAAGAGAGGAACAAGGCTGCCGCTGTTGGATGTCGCAAGAGTCCCGGTTTTTTTTTCTGCCCCGCTTCGACGAAACCCCAAAGGCGTTGAGTGTGTTTGTGCGTGTGTTTTATATTGTTTTTGTGTGTCGTAAAGGGGAGGATGTAGAAGATGGTGTGTCTCTTTGAAAAGAGAAGAGAGAGAGAGGGAGAGAGAGAGAGAGAGAGCGAGAGAGAAGAGGGAGAGCTTCAAACAAAGCAAACATAAAAACAACACAAAAAGAGGTGCGTTTAGAACTTGGTGAACGACTTCACGGCCTTGCCCGTCCGGGGAAGGACGCGCAGGACGTTGAAGCGGACAGTCTTGCTCAGGGGCCGGCACTGGCCAACGGTGACCTGGTCGCCCTCCACAACACGGAAAGCCGGCGAGCAGTGGGCAGCGAGGTTCGTGTGGCGCTTCTCGTAACGGGAGTACTTGGGGATGTAGTGAAGGTACTCTCTCCGGATGATGATGGTGCGGTGCATCTTGGTGGAGACGACGGTGCCGGTCAGGATACGGCCGCGGATCGAGACGAGGCCGGTGAAGGGGCACTTCTTGTCTAGAATAGGGGGCGAAAGACCTCGAGTTAGCACACGCATGATTCCCCCATTGTGCATGGTGCATGGTGCATGGTGCATGTTGCACGTAGCCGCCCCCCCTTGGCAAAGCATGTCCAGGACTCTCTGTCCCCCGAGCGCAACTCTTGGCTGGCAATGGCATGGCAAGGCATTTGGCTGGCATTTGGCGTTGACGGATGGGAACGGGTCGTGGGACGGTCGGCGCCCACCAGGGGTCGTGATTTCTCTCTTTTCCCCGCGCGGAAAAGAAAGGGAAAAGGGAGGCGAAGGAGCAAACCCCCCCCCCCTCATGGCTGTTGTCATTGCCGTCTACAAATCCGTCCTTCACTAAGAATTGCGCCGCCGGGACGTCTCATCGGCCGATTCGGCTGCCGTGCTTCGGTGTTGCGGCTTCCGCCGTTGTCGTCATCATCGTTGATTCGTCGCATTCGCCGCCGCCATTTCGACCACACTTCGACCAGCCCAGGTCCAGCCGTTTCTTGGTTGCCGCCGATGCCTCGTCGTTCATGCTCTGCCACCCGGCTCCGCCCATTCCGCTCTCGCCGCACAACACGTACCGATGTAGCTGCCCTCAATGGCAGTCTTGGGCGTCCGGAAGCCCAGACCAACGTTCTTGTACTGCAGTTTGGGGATTCCGCATTAGCAACCATATCGCTTTCCTTCCTCCCTCTTCCTCAGCTCCCACCCCTCGGCAGCCGCCAAACATGGATAAATCCGTTTTCTACAACACCAGGGGGAGGGGGGACTGCTGCTGGACGTACCCATCTCCGGCCGTTCTTGCCCGGGCGGGCAGTCTTGACCTTGGTCTTCGAGTTCAGGAAGATGTGAGGCTGCTTCTGGAAAGCGCGCTCGGACTGGACGGTAAGCTCGGTGGCCATCTTGACGGTGTTTGCGGTTTCGTCGAGAAGAAAAAAAAGGGTTTCGAAGATGGTGCTGTGGATGGCGCGAGGGTTGTCGTCGTTGGGGGTCGAGAAAAGCAGAGGGTAGGAAAAAGTTCGAAATTCGTAGGCGCCTCTATTTTCTGGCTTTGCCCACCTATTTTTTTTTCGTGTGATGGTTGGTGGAGAACTGGACCAATTTTGGGAGAGGGAAGCGGGCCGGAAAAAAATTAATCGCAGTCGAAAAATTCAAAAAGTTGTGGGAGGGCAAAGAGACTTGTGTGGGGACCAGGCTGCAACCAGCCAATCAAGAGGTGGGTCCCCGCCGGGTGCGAAGTGGCTAGTGCCACCAGCCACACATCGAGGGCCGGCTTTTCGGACTGCAGCACGCTGGCTGGGAAGAAAAAAGATGGTGGTATTCAGTCCTGCCAAACGGCACCTGCCAAAACATGAAAACATGCTAATCATGTCCTAAATAAGATGTAATACAACGCGGTATGTATGCCAGCCATCTGTCACGCACACAGGCGTCATATGTCCAATGCTGCTAAGAAATATCAAAAAAGCCTTTATGCATGAAATACTCCAGTTCGTTACCCCGTAAACAATCATCTCGTCGTCGTGTACTGGGAAATCTCCCACAAGGCACGGAGAACAGCCAGTCCGCCCCCTTGGGTTTCGACCGTCCGTCCCCGGCCACGGCCATTGGGGTCCAGGTTGGGTGCCCGCTGTGACCGCCGGCCCACCAGCGGCACCTGTTCGTCTTCGACGTCAGGGCGCTGACGCATCAGCGGTGGCCTTGCGTGGACCGCGCCGTCGACCCAGGTACTATCCTGCGGCACGCCATACGTGCGGTAGTCGACGCCGTCGCTCTCCGACGCTGCGCTGGGTGGTGACGCGGCCAGTGACGAAACGTTGATCTGCAGCAGGCCGGCGGTCCACCACATGCCAAACTTGCCATCTGCATCCTTGGTCGCCAACGCCGCGTTGGCGTTGTGCCAGATCCAGCCAATGTACGCAGTACATGCTTCTTTGTGGTCCGGTTCTGTGCGTCTGCGAAGTTCACCCGCCAGCGTCGACTTGTCCGGCACACTTGCGGCAGAATATGCAATGTCCAGGGGCGCGCAAAATGCTGTCAGGTGGTGGAAAAAGATGCCCTTGAACGTTTGACTGTCCTGTGAGCATTGGCCGCCAACGTCGCACTGCTCCTCCAGGATGCCTGCGCGTCCCAGCCCGCGCCAGGGTGGCAGCTGGCCTGGTTTTAGCTCGTCAATGTTGTCGATGGGTCGGTCGCGGCCGAGATCGTAGCCCGTCGCTCGGATGACGGACTGGATGAGCGTGTGGCCGTCGTGCAGGAACCGCGTGTCGCCTGTCACCTTCCATAGGCCGATTTGGCCCGTGAGCAGCACTCCTTGGTTGTAGGTGTAGACCATGTTGTTGCGCTCGTCACAACGCGTGTTGGGGTTGCTGATGTTCTTCCAGCCGCTGACGTGGAAACCGTCAGTGTAGAGGCCCTGCTCGTTCATCAAGCCCGCGTTCGTGAGCCAGTCGTACCCGGCCAAGGCGGCCTGCAAATGCTTTACCTGATGCGGGTCTCGCGAGTCGGTAGCATTTGCAACTGGATCGGGGACCTTCTCATCGTGTGCATTGATAAACGGCGATGTGTTAGCGTCGCCGGGGAAATAGAGGTACATGGAGGCGGACGCCGCGATGAACAGCTGGTTGGTGATTGCGTTCTTGTACGGCTCGAGGTGCGGGTTCCAGTTCATGCCGCCACCGCACAACTTAGTATCCCAGCCCTGGGAGGCTATATCGTAGAAGACGCGTGCACGATGCGAGAACGGTGGGATCCACAGGTTGCCGTACCACGACATGTTGCGCAGTCCGGATGCCAAGGGGTCGGAAGAAGCACCTGCTTCTTGTGTCGTTGGCGGCTGCACATCAACATCGTTTGTTCGGGAAAAGAGGGTGGCGTGGTAGTCGATGAACTCCACCGCCTCGAGCCAGCCGAGGACAACCCACAGCATATCATCGTAAGCCTCGTTGCGAATGGAAAAGGCGTCCTGGCCAAAGTAGTAGCTCAGAAGCTGAGAGAAGTATGTCGTGATCAAGTTCTCCTTTTCTCTGACGCCATCTTCCGCAGACAGGCCTTGCGAGAGCGAGCTGAGGGCGCCGGCCACATGCGTGCCGACGACGGCAGCTGTCCAGTCAATGGCCTTGGGCCACTGGCCGAGCCATGGCTCAAAGTAGGAAGCCTGCATCACACGCAGGGCTTCGAGAAACTCGTCCTGGAGCTCGAACTCGTCCGGGGTCAAGTCGTCGGACCGGCGGCTAGCGCGGTGCTTGTCACCAAGCATGGCCCGGTCAGCCACGACCGATCGGGGAAGAAACGCATTCGGTCGCAAGGCGGCGTCTGGGTTGACGGCTGCTGCGGCGACGGTCGTCGTCGCCAGCGCCGCGCATGCAATCTGTGCAAGCCGAGTGATCATGGTGAAATGTGGTAGCTTTTATGGCAGATCCCTCGCAAACGCTGGCTGAAAAGGAACAGTCCCAAACACGCGGGGCTGTGGTGTGACCCAGCAAGCCTGGAGAGGGCGGCCGGCTGCAAGGAAGGCGAGCGGTCAAGAAACCATAAAAGCCAGGGAGGCGTGACAAGTCGTTGGCCAACACTGCGACCAGAGTGTAGAATCTTGTAATCGGAAATCTCTCTGGGAGATTGACGCGGCAGCAGAGCACAAAAGGAGGTGGCGTGAAACAGAACCGGAATTGCGAGAGGGGGAAGAAACGACGGCAGCGACAGCGAACCGCTTTCCAAGTTTCCGCACAGCGGAGAACGAGACACAGAGGGCTTGGTTGCGTACTGACACCAGGGATCGGGAGAGATGGTGTGGGCGCTGGACAACGAGAGAGTGAGGGCGTGAGAGAGCGAGGGAGTGAGGGAGTGGAAGAGTGAGAGAGTGGGAGAGTGGTGGAGGCCGAATGTGGGCGACAACACACGTCAGAATATAACTGGGGCAAGGGCCGTGGCTGTACACTATCCAGGGCCCAGCAACAAGTCGATGCAGCGCACGAGGAAGGCGCACGGGTCTGGAAGGGGCAGAGGAGACTGGGGAGGCGTGTATGTCGCAGAAAAGAAAACAGAAGAGCAGAAAAGAGAAAGGGCGATGGAGACTTAAGAGAGACAGAGCGAAAATTGCAGAAAAGGCGTTCAGAAACGGAAGGAAAGACCGGGCAAAAACGAATGACGGCGGGCAGGCCCAGCCTTGGCATTTAGCCAGTCTTGGCTCCTTCCAATTCGCCGGACCCCGACCCAGGGCAGCCCCTTCCCAGATACTTCTCTCGGAGTAGCTCCGACCTTATTACAGGGCACGAGACCCACTGGCCACCTGCCCAAGTCATGCCGGCCCCCCTCGCACCTGCCCTGATCAGCCTGCTGTTTTCCATAACGCTGCGGGGAAAGTGGGGGGGGAGAGCCAACCGTAAACAAGGGTGCCAACAGCCCCTCCCCCTTCGCACGCTTTCCGCATCGCCGTTGTCGAACAAAGCCGAGAATGAGACCCCTACTTTCATTATTCTATTTTGCCATGGCTGCAGGAAGGCTGCAGACGGCTTTTACAGCATCGTGTGACCAGCAGAATACGCATGCGCTAGGGCGAGTCCCGTTCGCTTCGACGGGACGCAGGTCAGGATGCAGGGTGTTTTGATGCAACGAGCAAGACACATGGCTTTTCATGGATGCAGTCGTGCGCCAGGAGCGGGTGCTGTGGCCCTAGGTTCATGTGTCTCGTTACTCTAGCCCTGGGGAGCCGGCCCCTTTTATGCATCTGTGCCGTCTCGTCGTGGCAGCGTGACTCTTTGCGATCCCCCTTCCCCTCCCCCCCCCGGCCCCCCTCCTTCTCCTCCATCCCCTCATCTATCGTTCCGTCTGTTGCTTTTCGAGAGAGGCTGTCAAGATGCCTATCGTAATCACGGACATGCAGAGGGTCTCGTCTCTATGACGGGCCTGCTTCGGCAGCCTCTCCAGCCTTGTTCTTGCCGCCGGTGCGCGCCAGCGCCATGCGCTCGTCTCGCCACTGTTTGTGTTAGACGGGGCAAAACAAGCAGACAACAAGAAGAACGTGGGGGGTGGCAGAAGAACCTGCCTTTCCGCACGAGATCGGTGCATATCGCGGCGGGTGTGTCTCGTCAACACACGTCGGCACCACGGCGCACTCGGCATCGTAGTTGAAGCCAAAGAAGAACGGCATCGAGTACCGCGGCGCAGCCTGCCGGTTGTATACGCGGTGCACGGTGGAGCGGAAGCGGTCGTTGGACAGCCGCTGCAGGAAGTCGGCAATGTTGACGACGAGCGTGTCGGGCCGGGGCGTGGCACCGACCCATTCATAGAGGGGCGTGTCGTCCGCGCCGTCACCGTCACTGGCACCGGGCGCGGGGCGGGTTTGCGGCAGCAAGACCTCGAGCCCGCCGCTCTCGTCCTGCCACAGCAGAGTGAAGCATTGCATGTCCGTGTGCGAGCCGATGCCGACATCCGTCGTGGCCGACGTCCCGCTGCCGCCTTGGGCGGCGCCGCCGTCTTCGTCGCCCGTTCCGGGATAGCAAATGTACAGCCCGTCGGAGCCTGGGTGCGTCGTCACGGCGTCAAAGTAGGTCTCGGGCAGGTCGAGTGCCAGCGCAAACAGCCGCACCAGGCCGCGTGCCAGCTGCAGGCAGTGCTGCCACCAAGCCAGGGTGGCCTCCTTGAAGCCGGGCAGGTGCTGTGTCTGCTCCCAGGTCCAGTCGCTTCCCTGGGACAGCTCCGGGGGGAAGGCTTTGCTGCTGCCGTCGGCGCCGGTGCCGGCCGCGCCCTCTGCATGCAGCGGATCGTACTGGGGCTGGTACCGAAAATTGAACCCCTCCTTGAGGTCTGGGCGTGTCAGCGCGGGGCGTCATTTTCTGCCCACCCGGGGATGATGGCCCGTTCGACAGCCGTCCAGGGTTCCACGTTGTGGATCATGGAAGGACACTATTACCCTTTGTCTCGGACCGGTTGATCTGCCCGCTGTACACCGGGGCATAGCCGTTACCCAGCGGCTCGAGTCGCGAGTGCACGCGCATCTTGTCCTCGAGCGGCTGCGCAAAGAAGCGCTTGGCGTGGTCCAGCGCCGCAGCGACGACGGCACTGGGGATGCCGTGGTTGGCGACGTAAAAAAAGCCCGCACCCGTGGCAGCTGTGCGGATCGCAGCGGCGACGCGGGCCTTGGTCTCCTTGGCCGTGTCAGCCGTCGTGGCCCCGTTTGATGCGTTGTAGAACCACATGCCGTCCAGGTCAATGACGGGGATCTCGTCCGCCGTCGCCGGGCGCGCGGCCGCTGTCGACACCCGGCGGTACTCGGGCCCCGAAAGCGCCAGCAATTCGACTTTTGTGTAGGCTGGTTCGGCCATGGCGTTGTGGGGGAGTGTGTTGTATGGTTGTCCTGCTGAGGGGCAACATGGCGGGTGGACGAAGACTGAGGGGTGTGGCTAATGCCGTGATATTCTCTTATCTGATGCGTGCAGCCTCAACAACACTCGCCATTCTATAGCATTTGCTGTTCACAAAAAAACGGGAAAAAAGGCAACCCAAATATTTCGCTGTCACAGATTGGAAGGTAAAAAGAGCGCCTTACGTCCTTTTTTCAAATTAATTAAATGAAACCAATACGCGGTTTTTTTTTATGATAGAAAAACGTGCCTTTTATATCAGAGCAATTAACCTAAAAAAATCGTAATTTACTTGTTTTTTTGGCGCTGTTGAAGATGCATGTGACAAATGAAAGAAAAAAGCAGTCCAAAAATGAAGATCTACTCTGACAAAAAACCGTATGGACCGTCTGGCTCCCCTTTAAAAATCCTCCGGCAGCCCAACAGCCTTGAGGCTCGCCTTCCACAGCGCCTCCTCCTTGGGCGGGTCAAAGGCCCACGGTGCGTAGCCGGTGGCCAGGTTGCCCGCGCCGGACTCGTCGTGGTCGGAGGGCAGAGCAGACGCCAGAGTGCAGTCCTCCAAGTAGACGCCGCCCTTGCCCTCGAGCTCGCGCGCCGTGGCGGCAAAGATGGTCGTGGCCGCGCCCTGCGCAGGGCTCCTCACGAGGCGTGCCACCTCTGGCGGCTTCAGCACATCGTCGACGTAGGCCTCCATGTGGCGCTGCAGCGGCGTGCGGATGATGCCGGGCATCAGGCTGTAGCCGTGGATGGCCTTGCCGCTGCTGCGGGCTGCGCCGTACCTGCGGTCCAGGCTGTTCGTCATGTAAATACCGGCAATCTTGGAGTTGGCGTACCCCTCGCCCGGCGTGTAGGCGCCCTCCTTGGCCAGCTGCAGGTCGTCCATGTGGATCGAGCCCCAGCGGTGGCCCGAGCTGGAGACGTTGACGACGCGGCTCGCAAACGCGGGCGTGGACCCGGCCTCGAGCAGGTCGCGCAGCAGGCAGAAGAGGTAGAAGTGGGCAAAGTGGTTGGTGCCGATTTGCAGCTCGAAGCCGTCCTTGGTCTCGGTGCGCGTGGGCACGAGCATGACGCCCGCGTTGTTGATGAGGATGCTGACGGCAGACTCGCGACGGTGGATCTCGTCGGCAACAGCCTTCACCGTGGCCAGGTCGGTGTGGTCCATGTACAACAGGTGGACGCGGCCGGTGCCCAGCAGGGCAGGGCCAAGTGACTCCTTGGCCTTGTCCAGATTGCGGGCGGTGCAGTAGATGGTGGCGCCCGTGGCAGCAATCGCCTCGGCGGTCGGGGGACCAAGGCCAGACGAGCAGCCCGTGATAACGACAACCTTGCCAACAAAGTCGTTCTCACGTTTCTCGTCCCGAATGATGTCGAGAGCGGTAGGGCGGGCATCTCCAGGCCCGTTGAGGACCTCGCGCTTGAAGAAAGCGGCGTAGCGAGACATTTCTACTTGAAAATATCAAAATATCAAGGGAGGGGTGCGGTGTGAGGGAGGGGAGTAAAATGCGGATGCCGAGGTCAGATGAGAAGGAAGGAGGCAGGTCTGAGTTCGATGGAGAGACAGGAGAACAGGGACCGCGCGAAACGATGGCCATACCTCTCCGGGGCCGACGTATATATACTTGGCGGGCATGGTGACAGCACTGGGTGTTAATGTAAAGTATCTTTGCAGAAGAGCTCGGGGCCGTTGCCTTGCGGCGTTGTTGGGCGTAGGTTAGACTCGAGGAAGCCACTCCTTTGTGGGGTGGAGTAGAGTGTAGATGGAATCGGGGCGGAAGGAGTGACCGATAACATTGCCTGATCGCAAAACGAGTGGAATCTTCCTGCCGGTTTCTCTTTCCCCGTCTCGTTCTGTCGCCGGTGATGGTTAATAGCCAGAAACGGGAAGGACAATGGCCAAACAGAGCCCCGGGGATTACACAGGTGGCCCGAGCGTCTTGCATTAGCGTCGAGGATGCCGGGAACGAATCAGCGGCAGCCCAGCATACAACGCGGCCTGACCCACTGGGCTGCAGGAACTGGGAGAGCGCATGGCGATACTGGACTTAAACTGAACAAACTGAAGCAAAGTCCGAGGCTTTGTGCTTTGTGCAAGGATGCGGCGACGCGGTATGGATCCCGGTAGCCAACGCGTTACAAATCATTCAAAGGCAGACAATAAAACACGAGGGTCGTGGAATACTATGGAATCAGCAGAAAGACGGGCCCGAGACACCGCGATGAGAGCTGGCTTTGACGGTATCTCGAGTGACTTTGGGCTTTGCCAAGTGTCCGTATTTGCAGTTGAGAGGGGAGGTGAGGAAAGGAGAGGGGGGGAATATGTGTCCAACACTACGGCGCCTCGTGGAGACCGCAAAGGCCAGGAAAATCGAGCCGTAGAGACCATTGAATTGGAGAAAACAAAAAGCATGTTGTGGCTACCGGGCGCTGCAGTAACGTATTGCAAAAGACAGATCATCGGCTGATGGACAGTGGCTCAAGGAGATGTCTCTTACCTAGAGACAGGGTCCGAGCAAAACTACAAACGCCATAATGAAACGCCAAAGTGGACCAAGAGACGCGCATGGATGGGCCAGGCCCGGGAATGTATAGCCCGCCATGGCCGGCCGTCTTCCCGTCGTACCGCCCTCTTCCGTTGCGTTGTTCGCCCAGCGGAGGAGAAAGCCACCCCCGCCCCGCCCCTCCCCCTCCGGCGGTCTCCTTACAGCTGCTCGGCGACGCAGAACCGCCGCTCAAACTCGGCAAACAGCTTCGGCGTGATCTCGTCACTGCTCATGCCTTCCACCTCCAACAGCACGCCCTGGCGCGCGTAGTGGTCCAGCAGCGGCGCGCTCGTCTCCTCAAACTTGCGGAAGCGCGCGCGGTACACTTCCTCGCTGTCATCGGCGCGGCGCACCAGCGGCTCGCCCGTGACGTCGTCGCGGCCGGCCACGCGCGGGGCGTTGAACGACTCGTTGTACACGCGACCTGACGGCTCGTGCACCCAGCGCCCGCTGATGCGCTCCAGGATCACCGAGAAGGGCGTTTTCAGCGACACCACGAGGTTGATGGGCACAATGCTGTCCAGCTGTGTCGCCTGGACGGCTGTGCGGGGAAAGCCGTCGAGCAGAAAAGACGCAGAAGGGTCGTTGGACAGGTGGGTCCCAGCCGTGACGGAGGAGGAGGAGGAGGAGGACGGCGACGGCGGCGGTGTGGAGAGAAATGCGGCGTCGGATTCGGTGGTCGAGGACCGGTCGAGATCGCCGCTTCCGCTGCTTCTGCTGCTAGACAGGCCGGCGGAGGCCAGTGTTATGGTGGGCGGCGGGCCGTCGCGCACGAGCCAGCCGCGGGTGCCGAGTTCGTTGCGGATCAGGCGCAGGATGAGGTCGTCGGACACGAGGCCCCCGGCCTTGATGGTGCTCTCGACCTTGATGCCTGGGATGCGTCAGTTCCGTGATGCCGCGCGGGGACAACAGACGTGGGGGTGGGGTTGGGAGACGGGAAAAGGGGGAGGGGGGAGGGGGGGGGGGGGGGAGGGGGCGGCCGGGGACCTACCTAGAGGTGTCCGCGTCTTTACGTTATGCCGTAGCAGATCGCCGGAGCTCAGGTGGGCCAGCTGGGGGAAGCGGCCGAGGAGGCGCTCGGACTGCGTGCCCTTGCCCACGCCCGGCGCACCGACGAGGATGACGCGGGCGGCTTTTCGGAGGCGCATCGTTCTCGTGGGGTGGCGGCACGGAGAACAGGCAACGGTGAGGGGGGGGGAAGGGGGGGGACGGGTGCAAAGGGAACAAGAAGAGAAAGGAAGCAACAGGTCTAAGAAGAGAGAAAAGGGCAGGAAAAAGAGCGCATCAGGGGTCCCCCAACCAAAAAAGTCGACTCGCAATATGAGGGGGGAAGCGAACCACTTTTTAACGTGGGTGGAACCGTGTTGATAAACTGGTGCCCAGCGCCGGCGACGAGGCCCCTGTGCGGGGAAGCTGGGAGCTAACTGCCGCCGAATCTCGCAACGAAACCCAACGGGCCACAGGGCAACCCGACACTTCCAGCCGCTGCGCGGGCGGGCTCCAGCAGGGCCAGCGGAAGAGCAGCCTGGCCAGCATGTAAGATAGCATGTGACACGCGATCGTCCCACACAGCCAATGCAACGCTTCGCCTCTCTCCGGGGTGTCCCAAAGCTTGATGGGCTGTCTGCAGCAGGGCAGCGTTGGTTCCTATTTCTTTTCGTCGAGCCACGGAACGCTGCCGCAGCGGCGGAGGCCAGCGTCGGACACTCGGAGCCGCGGTGTCGCATGGGCGGAGAGATCTTCCCGCAGCGGCCAGGACCAGGGCCAGGGTCAAGGCCAGGGTCAGGCCTGGCGAATCCAACATGTGAATCGTGTCTGATTATCACGGCGGCCGGGCAGTGTCGCGGCATATAAGACGGGCGGCAAGCCACGCCCTGCCACGCATTGGCGAGTGCCCGCGTTTGGCTGCATCCTACGAATCTGCGGCCTCTTGCTACGATGGATGAAAACATGCAAAGTGCTGAGATGCAGCAGACAATGGCTGTCCTGTTGTCGAGCCGGCAGCGTTGCAGGCCATCTCTCCATTTCCCCATTGACGGCGTCTTCTATGGGCACAGTGGCTGTCTCACCTTCACAAATTTGCGGCGTGTCTATTGCTTTTGCGCCCCCTTTTACGCCCTCTTGCGCCTTCCCTGTTTTTTGTTGGGAAAAAGCGAGACCGCCCAAAACGCAGCTGCCTAGCGCTGCCCACAACCTCCTGAACTTCCTCCACTGGCGTGCGACATCTTGTCAGCACCTGCCCTTCGCACCGCCGGCGACAATAAGGCAGCTAACGCCGAGGTGGGTGCGCTGCGGATTGTTCAGCAGCCGTGGCCGAGGCGCCCGGCCCGCCCTCCACAGCAGATTACGTGCACCGCAAACGTGATGCTTGTGAAGTGGGGTGGCCCGCTTTTCCGCTTCTGGAACAGAAACACAAGAGACAGAAGCGCAGAGAAGCAGTCAGGCGAAACAGCACGTGACATGCGTGCATTACAACTTACAACGGCCACTCAGCAAGCCGAGCACCGGTGTCTCTGATTGGCTGCGGCCGACAGTGATGGCTTCTTTACCCGCAAGGGGCCCTTCTGGACGCTGCCCCTTTGGGCCTTTTTTGGCCTCCCGCCAGCAGGTTTTCATTTCTTCTGCTCTGCCGCACCTCAAACTTCCTGGACACAACACACAACATCGCAGAGACCAACACGCAATCCCACGCCCACGTCCGCCCGCCGTCACAACGCCCTGCACACCTTGTTCCGGGCACAACGCGGGATCCTTTCGTTGGGCCTCTGTATTTTTGCGGTATATTCGCCCCTGCTGCCCGTCCTAGACTTGCCGTTCTGCCGTTCTGCCGTCCCATTCTGAGCGCTGTTCCCTTCGACGACTTTCTTCATCGACGAGACGGCCACATCGACGTGTCTGCGACCCGTCTTCCGCTCTCCCTCGTTTGCTGTTCCAGCCCGTGTCCATCGATACCCGCGCCATCATGAGCGTCTCTATCAACGCCGCCCGCCGGGCTACGGCCTCGAACAACCCGTTCCTGGGACGAGGTATGCCGCTCTCCCCCTCCAGCCATTGCTCTTGTTACCTCCCCCCCCCTCCTACCCAGGGCATTGTTGCTAACAAGCATCCTGACACAAGGCCGCAACATGCCGCGGTCCGCTATGCGCACAACCTCGATGCACCTTTTGCACAACTCGCGGAACCTCGTCGCGCGCAACAACGTTGCATTCGCCCTCTGCGTGCCCATGCGCACCTTTTCCACGGAGACCCACACATCTGCTGGCGGCCTGCCGGCCGGCCCGCCGCCTGGCTTCAACGCAGAGAAGGCTAAGATCCCCCTGCCGAAAGAGAGCCAGGCCGCTGCCGCGGCGTCTGCCGGCAAGTCGTCGGATGCCGCGTCGTCCAAGACCCCTGCTGCGTCCGCGTCCGCCGCCCAGACGTCCAAGGGCGCATCGACTGCCGCCGCCACATCTGCCTCGCCGGCTTCATCAAGCACCCCCGCCACTGCGGCGGCCGCCACTGCGGGCAAAGAGGCGACCGGCCTCGAGCTCGAGGCGAAGGACGGCAAGAAGGAGGAGAAGAAGCTGACGCTGGGTCAGAAGATCAAGAAGGAAGCGCAGCACTACTGGGACGGCACGAAGCTGCTGGCCACCGAGGTCAAGATCAGCACCCGCCTGGCCGTCAAAATGGCTGCCGGGTACGAGCTTACCCGGCGCGAGAACCGCCAGCTGCAGCGCACCGTCCAGGATCTCAGCCGCCTCGTGCCCTTCTCCGTGTTTGTCATTGTGCCCTTTGCCGAGCTGCTGCTGCCCATCGCGCTGCGCCTGTTCCCCAACCTGCTGCCCAGCACCTACGAGGGCAAGACGTCGCGCGAGAAGAAGGCCTCGTTCCTGCGCGCCACGCGCAAGGACGTCAGCGATTTCCTGCGCCAGACCCTGAAGGAGACGGGCCTGCCCATCCAGGCCACCACGACGCAGCGCGCCGAGTTCTCCAACTTCTTCCGCAAGGTGCGCGCCACGGGCGAGAAGCCCACGGCCGAGGACGTCATCAAGGTGTGCCAGATCTTCAAGGACGACGTCACACTCGACAACCTGTCGCGGCCCCAGCTGGTGTCCATGTGCCGCTACCTGAACCTCAACACCTTTGGCACCGACATGATGCTGCGCTACCAGATCCGCCACCGCATGCGCCAGATCAAGCGCGACGACCGCGCCATCAGCTACGAGGGCGTCGAGAGCCTGACCGTCGGCGAGCTGCAGACGGCCTGCGCGAGCCGCGGCATCAAGTCGTACGGCGTGTCGCCGGCGCGCCTGCGCGAGGACCTGCAGACCTGGCTGGATCTGCGGCTCAAGGAGGGCGTCCCCTCGACGCTGCTCGTCCTGAGCAACGCCTACATGTACGGCCAGACATCCACGGCCACCTCGTCCTCGGGCGACAGCAGCATGAGCGCCGCCGAGACGCAGATCGAGGCCCTGACGGGCGTGCTGTCCTCGATTCCGGAGGAGCTGTTCCACGAAATCGAGCTCGAGGTTCACAACGCCGAAGGCGCCGCCACCAACAAGCAGCGCCTCGAGGTGCTCAAGGAGCAAGAGGACCTGATCGAGGACGAGGCCGAGCAGAACCAGACCAACCAGCGGACGGGCTTGGCCACGCCCCGCGACGTCGACGACATTGATGAGAAGGAAGAGCGCCAGCTGCAGGCCGAGGCCCAGAGCCTCGACAAGGCCCAAGCTGGCGAGGCCGTCGACGCCGAGAAGGACCAGGCTGACGCCGTCCGCCAGGCGCCGGCGCCGGCGTCGGCAGAAGCAGCGACAAAGGAGGCGAAGAAGAGCGAGTAGACGACATGTCGCTTCTTATCTCGCCCCTTTCCCCTTTTTCCATTTTCCATTTTCCCAGATTCCTTCGTTTCTTTTGTGTCACAACATCAACACCGGCATGACGACCATTTCCTTTTTCCAGTTCTATCCATTTCCGCTCATTTCGTTACAGCTCCAGCAGCCCCAGCAGCTCCAACAGCAAACACCCACTCATATGCACTCTTAATGCACACTTTCATTTCCTTGTGTATTTTTTTCTTCTCCCACCACATCCTGTCATTTTTTTTACAATCACTGCATTTCTGTATTTTGCCCTTGCTTCCTTTGAATTGGGTCATGTTGGGACAAAGGAACAGGCGGCTCCAAAGGGTTTATCACAACATACACTGGATACATCTTCTGTACAAGTAGCAAACAAGACCGAAAAAAAAAACTCCCCGGACAAACGAAAACAACATCAAAAAAGAACACAACGCAAAAGACAAACGCCAGGAAGAGACGAATGAGGCCCAGATAGGGGACATGTGCTAGAGAATCGCAGTTGCTCTTCCGGTAGTAAGGGATAGACCCACGAATAGAAATATCACTTTACCGTTCTGAAGCTTCCTCAAAGCGAGCGAGCCGGCTTGTGTTCTCATTCCCACGCTGTAATAATAGTGGTCGGTGGCCGGCCGGGCCTGGCCACAGCCAGAAAGCGAAAGTGGCGCTGACGGTGCTGAGCTGAGCGCACTCGTCCTTTTTGCAGGCAGGGCACCAACTCCCAGGACGCTGACGCTAACGACCGCTGGGTCCCCGTTTCGCCAACTGCAGCGTTTTTGGCCTGGCCTGGCCTGGCCGCCAGGCTTACCATTCCCCGCTGCTCCCCACCATATTCCACTACGTCAGCTTTTTGGAGCTCGTTCTTTCCCGGCGCACCCGCCTCGTTGTATCTTTTACCGTGCTTGCCTAGCCCGGCGGCGAGCCCACCCATGTGGCTGGCTTGCTCCTTCCTTCGTTTCTGACAGACAGGCAAACACAACCACAATCAGAAAGAACCCCGCCGACAACCTGAGCTGCTCCTGCCATTTTGTTTCGCGCAACCCGAGGAGCAACAAAGAGAGACAGAAACAGTTTTTTTGCGCGACGGGCAAGAGCGCGGTCCGCATCCCTTCCCTCTTTTTTTTGTTCTCCCGAGGCGCACCCCCCCCCCCCCCCCCTCCTTCCCGCGTTGCGTTGGATCGTCCCTCGGTCGGTCTTGCCCCTCGTAACGACCAGCTCAGCCCATTCCGTCACCAACCAAAGCGGGCAGAGAGAGAGAGAGAGAGAGAGAGAGAGAGAGAGAGAGAGAGAGAGAGAGGAAAGAGAGCTTCACCCTTGCTTGTCGGGCTGTTTGATTCTCTCGACTCCCCTCACCTCCCTCACCTCCCTCGCCTACCTCACCTCCCTCGCATCCCGTCCCCTGCCGACATGGCCGTGATCGACCAGGACAATTTCTCCAACATCTCCTGGAACAGCGACCAGCGCACAGACTCCGTCGGCGACACCTCCGCCTCCACCGCCACCACCGCCAGCAGCAACCGGCCCAGCATGTCTGACGACTACGACTACGACCAGCCGCTCTCGCCCGGCGGCGAGGCGCGGCAGAAGCAGAAGCAGAAACAGAAGCAGAAGCAGAAGGGGAAGCCGAGGGGTGGCAGTGCCAGCAGCATCGACTACCCGGGCCACGATGCCAGCGTGCTGGGCCCCGAGATCCTGCAGTGCCGCGTGTTTTCGCCGCTGACCGAGAACGAGGGCGGCAGCAACCCCTTCACGTCCTACCTCGTCACAACCAATGTATGTCTCCCGCTTGTCTCCCGCTTGTCTCCCTCTCTTTCCCCCCCCCCCCCCTAACATGTGCAGTCCACCTTCCCCTCCTTCCAGAAACCCACCGTGTCGGTCCGCCGCCGCTTCACCGACTTTCTCTTCCTCTACAACTCGCTGTCCAAGGACTTCCCCGCCTGTGCAGTTCCGCCCGTCCCCGATAAGCAGCGCATGGTCCGCGTCACCGGCGACCGCTTCGGCCCGGACTTTACCAACCGCCGCGCCTACTCGCTGCAGCGCTTCCTGACCCGCTGCTCCCTCCATCCCGTCCTGCGCCGCGCGCCCCTGCTGCACAGCTTCCTCGAGTCCCCCGAGTGGAATGCCACCATGCGCAGCCACGCCGTGCGCTCGTCGTCTGACGGAGGCTACGGCGGCGGGAACGCGGCCTACGGTGCTGCCGGAGGCGCGAGTGCGGGCGGGCTGGGGGGCGGCGGCAGCGGCGACCAGGGCGGCGGCGGCAGCATGTTTGACGCGTTCGCCGACAGCTTCATCAACGTCTTCACCAAGGTGCACCGCCTCGACCGCCGGTTTGTCGAGGTCCGCGAGAAGAGCGACCGCCTCGACGAGGACCTGAACCACGTCGAGAAGGTCGTCGCGCGCGTCGTGCGCCGCGAAGCGGATCTCGAGACCGACCTCAAGGACCTGGGCGAGCAGTTCCAGAAGCTCATCACGCTCGAGCCCGGCGTCGAAGACACCGTGCGTGCGTTTGCGGCCTCGGTCGAGGACACGGCCGCCGGCCTGCGCGGCCTGCGTGACGTCACCGACCAGGACTACCTGGGCAGCCTACGCGACATGGTCGCCTACAGCGGGTCGCTCAAGAACCTGCTCAAGGCGCGCGAGCAGAAGCAGCTGGACTACGAGCAGCTGACCGAGTACCTCAACAAGAGCACGGCCGACCGCGACCACCTGGCCATGACGTCGGGCGGGTACTACCACAGCGGCCTGGCCGGCGGGGGGTCGAGCATTGGCGGCAGCGCACGGCGCAACAGCAGCAACGGCGGCAGCGGCGACGTCGGCGGCGGCGGCGGCGGCGGAGCTGGAGCTGGCGGCGGCAGCGGCAGCGCTGCATCGTCCGGCGGTGCAGGCGGCTCAAGCATCCATGGCAGCTCGGCATCGGCTGGTGGGGGCGGTGTCGGCGGAGGCGGCGTTGCGTCGTACGTCACGGGCGGCGGCGGCGGCGCTCTGGCGGGGGCGAGCGGGTTCTTGCGGAGCAAGCTCGAGGACGTGCGCGGCGTGGACCATGAGCAGAGCCGGCGGGAGCGGCAGCGCAAGCTGGAGCTGCGCGTCGAGGAGCTGACGGCGGAGGTGGAGCGGGCCAAGAAGACGAGCGAGCTGTTTGACGAGGAGGTCATCAAAGAGGTGGCCGACTTTGAGCGCATCAAGCGGGTCGAGTTCAAGCGGCAGCTGGGCGGGCTGGCGGACGCGCACGTGGCGTACTACGATGCCGTGGCCGGCGTGTGGGAGGCCTACGTCAAGGAGATGGAAAAAGACGGCGTGCTCGCAGTATGAGCTCGGCACGAGGAGGAAGGGTGGGAAGAGAGGGGGAAAGGAAGGAGAAAGCAGTGGGCCGGTCTTGTATTGATTGTCCTTTTTTTAATTTAGTTTCTTGTCATGTTCTTTTTTGATGTTTGCACTGCGCTTTCTCCCTTTTTTTTAAGCTATATGGGAACGGCGTTCCTCGGTGCCCCTTTTTCTTTTTTGCGTGTTTCTCTCACGTTTACTCTAGCTTCTAGAACCCTTTTGTTTGGGACACTTTACCCTTTTCACTACACATCTTTTAACTCTGAAAAAAAAGGGGGGAGGCCTCGAACGTTTGCTTGTGAGATTCTGATATTGGAGGGGCACAGGAGGAAAGAAAGAAAGAAAAAATAAATCCAAGAATGTTGAGCCGTGAACTCCCCAAAACACCCTTCCCTCTGGTGAAGCAATGAAAGATCGTTGCGAGAGAAAAAAAACCCTTCCAAGGGTCGCAGTAAACACCAACCCAAGAACAACAGCGCGAAAAAGATAAGAAAAAAAATACAATGGAGGCTATGTAACAAACCTGGGCGGCGGGCGGGCAGGGCCACGCGAGGCTCTCTATATGTAACATCTGTCCCGGCTCCGTTTGTGGTAAATACATGTGAGCAACGGCACCAGAAAGACAACACGAAAAAAAGGGGAAACGAAAAGGAAAAGGAACCCTAGGCAACACATACACAGATATACACAGACGCACAAGGAATGAAACGGCCATGGACTTTTCTTTGCCAAGCACACCTCCAAAAAAACGGGAAAAAAACGGAAAAACAAACAACACCCAAGCACCTCAAGACAGGTCAGAGTCCTATTCTCAAGGAAAAGCAAGACAAAACAAAGAAACAAAAAAAAGAAAGAATCAAAAACTCCCAGCATGCACGAGATAGTAAGAAGAAAAAGGCTTTCCCATACAACCGCCCTCTCTTCTTTCTTTGTTTCTATCCCCCCCCCCCTAAAGAAGCCTTGCGCTGTCACCGCGCCGTGTCGCGGCGCGGCCCTCGTCCTCCGAGTCCGACTCGTCCGAGTCGTCGCCAATGACGTGGTGCTGTGGCTCGTCGTCGTCGACGGCCGCCCTCCTTCCTCTTGTTGCCGCCGCCGCTACTGCTGCTGCTGCTGCTGCTGCTGCACTCGTTTGGCCAGGCGGCTGGGTGCCCGGCAGCTTCTCGTCCGACCCGTCATGGTACGCTCTCCGGCGGCCGTCGCTGTCGTCATCGTCGTCATCGTCGTCGTCGTCGTCGTCGTCATCGAGGCTGAGGCTGAAGCGCCGCACGCCGTGCTGTCCAGCCACCCCCCCTTCCTCCTCCTCGTCCTCCTCGGCCTCATCCTCGGAGCCGTCCGCAAAGGCGTCGTAGAGCTCCCGTCCACGCGTGGCCTTGCGGCGGCCCTTGCGCGCCCCGGACAATCCCTTTTCGCCGTGCCCGCCGGTGCCGCCGATGCCGCCGCCGCCGTCGCCGCTGCCGTTGAGGGCCTCGCCCTCTTCCTCGTCGAGAAGCTCGAATTCGTAGTTGTCGCGGGCGTCGTTGCGGAGGCGCTTCCGGCGCGCCATGTACAGGTACACGCCCAGGCCGAGGCAGAAGACAACGATGGAGCCCAGCGCGCCGTAGATCCAGATCTGCTTCTTGGTGGACATGTTGGCCAGGAACGCCGGCAGCCAGGACGTGTTGGTGCTCGTCGCGCTGGGCGACGTCTCGTGCTCGGTCTCGGAGCCGCCGCTGCCGCTCTCGCTGCCGCTGGCCGTGGGTGCCGCAGGGGCCGCACTCTGGCTCGTGCCGCCGGGCTCGGCCGCTGTCGGCTTGACGGGGCGATCGGGGTGGTCAGTGGGCTGCGAGAAGGCTGGCGGCGGCGCATCGGTGGCGGGGCCCCCAGGCGCCAGCGTGGTCGTCGACGCCTGGAGCGTGGTGGTGGACGTGATGTCGTGGTTGTCGTCGTCTGTGTCCTTGGGCATGGGGAGCAGCGTCGCCTTGGTGGCGTCGATGCATTCGCCCCAGAGTTTCAGGTGGAAATCGGTCAGGTTGCCGGTGTGCTCGTTCACAATGGTGTCCTTGACGACGAGCGTCCAGTTGCCAACGCCATACTCGCCCCTGAGTTTTTTTTTTTTCCCGGTTAGCATCTTGCAATGGGAGAGAAGAGAGGAGGAGGAAAAGAAGAAAGAAGAAGAAGAAAAAAACACATACCAGTGCACCACACTCATAAACGTCCAGTCTTCGTAGCCGGCCGCGGTGTTGTCGGGGCTCCGCGTGACGGACAGGTGGCTGACGATGTTGTCGGGGCTGATCAGGTCCACACTCAGATCGCCGCGGCGCGTGTGCTCAATGTTCATGGTGACGGTGACGTGCTCGATGCGCTCAAAGTTGGCGGCGTCCAGCATGTCCTCGGTGACCTCGACCGCCACGGTGAGGCCGACATCGCCCTGGGGGATGGCCTGGTGGATGTGGATCCACGGGCTGTAGAACCAGGCCTGCGGCTTGACGTTCTGCCACGTCTTGGCCGCCTCGACGAGCGCGTACGAGTCGACCTTGCCATAGGCATAGGTGTGGCTGTAGTACCTGCCAATGGACGTCTTCTGCCACCCGTCCTCGTCCGTGTTGACGGGCACGGCGGTGCGCATGACGAGGTACTGCATGTCGCGCCAGGTCAGGTCGGGCCGCACCTGCAGGGCGAGGGCAAAGATGCCAGCGGCCAGCGGCGCCGCGGCGGACGTGCCGCCGTGGCCGCCGTAGCAGGCGTTTGTGCCGACGTCGGTGGTGTGGATGGCTTCGCCGCCGCCGCTGGAGTAGGTGACAACGAGGCTGGCCGAGCACTTCTCGGAGTAGTAGGGGTGCTTGCCCTGCAGGTCGATGGCGCCAACTGTGATGCTGTAGATGCTATTCGTGTAGCCGTCAAAGTTGCAGTTGTCGTCGTTCTTCGCGCCGTTGCCGCTGGCGAAGACGTAGATGGAGCCGAGCCCGCTGCGGCCCTTCTGGACGGCGTTGAGCATGGCGCGGCGGATGACGATGCCCGGCGCGTCCATGCTCTGGCCGTCGTCCGGCGGGCCCCAGGAGCAGGAGTAGATCAGGTTGTTGTGGAAGTCGTAGTTGAGGGCAACGGCCTCGTCGGCGTCCGAGATGGCCTTGGACAGGATGCGCAGGCCGGCGATTTTCGAGTCGTAGGCGACGCCCACGCCGCACACGTCGTTCCGCACGGCGGAGATCTCGCCGGCACAGCGCGTGCCGTGCTTGTCGTCACTGAGGCGCGGGCGCGGCTCCTCGGTCTTGTCGTTGAAGTCGTAGGAGCCCTTGGCGTAGTAGTTGGCCTTGAGGTCGTCGCTGTACATGTCGAGGCCGTCGTCGACAATGGCGACGGTGGTGTTGAGGCCGGTGATGCCCTGCAGCCAGATGTCGGTGACGTTGACGTCGTGGCCCTCGTACACGGTGTTGATCAGATGCCACTGGTCCTTGAAGATGGGGTCGTGTATGCCGAGGGTGTCGGCGGCCAGCTTCTGCTTGGCAAGCAGTTCGGCCTTCTGCGGCCGGCGGTCGTCCCTCGCGCGCAGCCGCAGCGCCTCCCGCGACCCCGCGTGCGGCGGGACGACGCGCTTTTCCCACGGCTTGCGCAGCACCTGCTTCTCCGAGAACAGGACGCCGTCGAGGACGCTGCCGCGGCCGGCCACGACGCCAGCGAGGTCCCGCCTCCGCCGCCGGTGCTCGGCGAGCTCGCGCTTCACGACATTGTGTTCCTGCTTGCTGCCGGAGAAGACGTGGTGGTCTTGGAGCTCGCCGAGCTGGCCCTCGTGCACAAGGCCGAGGCGCAGGGCGACCTGGTCGGGGGGGGTCTCGGAGTCGAGGTGGAGGACATAGTAGTCGTTTGTGTCGTGATCACGCCGGACGGAGTGGAAAGACGTGGCGGCGGAGGCCAGGCCGACGAGGCCGAGGAGCGCAGCGGACAGCTTCATGGTTTAGGGGGGACGGGGGATGCGGGATGGTTGGCTCACGCAGGCACGAGCTCAGCTGGCGCCGTACGAGGAGCAGGAGTTTCGTGGAGCCGGCAAGCGGAATCGATGCAACGGCGAGGCCACGGAACACGGAAACGGGGGAGGATGAAGGAAATGGCGAATTAGAAACCAGGACTTGGCCTCATCGGGGCAGACGCGCGCAGGTGGCACCAGAGACGACGGATTGGGAGCCAAGGGAGCCACCGAGCTTCTGGTTATAGCAGGCTGTTGGCTGAGTCGCTGGCGGCGTTCTTTGTCCAGGGATGGAAGGATTGTCGAGAGGTCGAGCAAGGGGGGGGGGGGGGGTATCGAGAAGTCGACAGAACGGCAGACAAAGAAATTGAGCAGCAATGGACGCCAGAAGGCGTGGGATTCGACGAGGCGAACAGGATGGACGACGGGGACAGGGAAGAGGAAGGGGACAGAAGAAGACGAGCAAGAAAGAAAGAAGGAAAGAAAGAAAGAAAGGTGGAAAAAAGACAAAAAGAGGCGAAATCCAGCTGCCGTTTCTGGCTCTCTGGCTCGCAACGGCCCCGTTCTGGCGTTTCGACCCTGTCCTTGGCACGCCCAGCAGCCCCTTGGTATATGTGTGTGCGTGTGTGTGCGTCGAGCGTGTCGTGGTTGTGCGGCCGTCCAGGTTTCTCGCTGCGCCGTGTCGTGCTCGAGCCCGTTCTCTGGTTGAGGTCGTGTTGGGCGAGGTTCTGGCGAGGTGGCCTTGCTGCAGGCGGGTTTGGGGGGCGGACCGCCCAGCCAGGGGCCACGCCAGCGGGTGCGCGTGTCAGGATGGCCTGGCCTGGCCCTGCAGGCGTCGCAAGCCGGCGACGGCGACCCGCAGGCACGTGCCTGGCTTAGTCAGACGCCGCGTGCCTCTGCCGGGCGTCTCGCTTGCAGCAGCATCAGTCTCTACGGAGTACATACTACATAGATGTGTACGATTGCAAAGCATCTGGTCAGGGACACGGCCAGCTTCAGCACGGGGGTGTCCTTCTTTCCATCTCTTTCCAGGCGGGCGCATTGCCATCGCGGGCCACGATGAAGCGGTGCGATGTCGCGCCCTCGCCTCTGCGTCGTAGTCGGACGCTCTGGCGTCTTGGCAGTCGCCGCTCAGACGGTTCGGGGGGCGTTCTGTTTGTTCTCTGTTTCGATTCCCGTTTGGCAAGGGGCGGAAGGACGGGGCGTTGGGGGCGAAGAGGTGGCAAGGCGCCGCCGCCAGGAACAGAGAGAACCGCGACCCGCGAACGGCGAACCGCGCTGCCGGGATTGTAATGCCACGGCCCAGGCGGCGCGGGACGCGGTGAACGGCGTGGTACACACGCCTTTGGAGCCTGGACTTGGCTAGAATGGCTGGAGCGGCTGGACGGCTGGAACGACTGCAGTGGCGGAATGGCCGGCCCAGTCTCGGATCCCCCCCGAGCTCTAGGCTAGTCTTCGCCCAGGGCGCCCGCATGCAGTGTCTCACCGCTGACGAGACGTCTGCCATGTGCGTGCGCGCGTGCGTGCGAGGCCCGTCGGGACGCTACGGCTGCTCGTCATCGCTCCTCCGAGCGGGCTGGCCTTCCCACCAACCCGCCATCCGCCATCCCGGCTGGCCGTCTAGAGGTGCGGTGAACTGGCAATACGGCGCTCTGGCGAGCGTTTCACGACCTGCAGGCTTGTGCGCCGCAATCCTTTGTGCGTTGGCGCGGCCAGGACGGGTCGCCCTGCTGTCCGTCGGTGTCGTGGCGGTCTGGCGGTCTGGCGGTCGGCTGCGCTACTAACGAGGAACGGCCAGCTGTAAGACGGAAAGAAGCGTCGGGCGCTGGGCCGGGCTGGGCTGGGCCGGGCTGGGCTGGCTGGCTGGTTGGCTGGCTGGTTGGCTGGCTGGCTGGCTGGCGCACACCACCCTTAGTCCAGGGCAAGAGCAGGCCGGCGGCTGGCCCCGGCCTCCGTTGGCGCCTGCCACTCGCACAAAACAGGTTTTCCTGGGCAGAAACATGGCAACACAGCGCCCGCCGTCGTATCGGGAAGGCGCCCCTGTGCAATTTGCGCGTCATCATAGCACGGAGCACCGCGCACCGTGGTGTGTCCTGCGTTGTTCTCGTTCCCGATCTTGCGTTGTTTGCGAGGAAGGCTGGGGAGGGGAAGGCACGACCGAGCTCGAGCCCACACCGTCCTCGTCTCGACAGCGGAAGGCAGGTAAGCAGTACGGAGTAGGCATTGAAATAGGTCTGGCGCGGAAAGAGCTCTCCAGCTGCGCTCTTGCCAGCCTCCCCACGACTCCACTGAGAAATAGCTCCCGCCTCGACGACCAGGGGTGTGCCAGTCTCCTACCAACCCGGGAAGGCGCTACAGGGCCGCTGGGCTGCCCACAGCAACCGAGCGAGGAAGGAAGAAAGCACCCCCCTGACATCTTCAACCTCCCGATTTTTCTCGCTCGCTCCTGCCGCTGCCAGCTCCTCGCCCTGCAATTTTTCTCGTCGCATCGTATCCCCGTGCCTGTTCTCCTGCAAAGTGCCTCCTGCAAACGGCCTCCTGCCACTTGCAACCTGCCTCCTGCAAACTGCCAACCGCTTTTGCCCACACCCCCCCCCCCTCTCATCGTCGCCGTCTCCGCCTCTGCCCGCTTCTGCCGCCTTCGCTGCCACCCTCGATGCTTGCATGTGTTCGCGCGGCATTGGCTGTTGCGGCAGCGTGCGTGAGCTCACAACGACCGTCTTTTCCGTGACGTTTCTTAACAGACTTGCCTTATACCCCCAGCACACTGAACAAGCCGCCTGATATCGCCTGATACCGCCTTGCACACAACAGCAACAAGGTGTTGCATTCGCCGCCCAACGCTGCGACTGCCGACACCCGACTCCCGTCAATCCTCCCCCCATCGCCCACGATCTCCCAACTGACTCCCTTCCGCCTTGCCAACGAGTAAGACATGGCATCCGGTGCCCCGTACTGGGGCGACCTGCCTGACCCAAGAGCCGCCAAAGACCCAAAGGACCCGCATGTCGGTGCTGGTCAGGCCAGGGGCGCTGGTGGCTCTGGTGGCTCTGGTTCCAGCCTGACGGCTTCGGGCAGCCGCCTGCCATTGGACACGGCGGCCCAGCTGCAGCCCAAGTCGAACCGAGCGTCCACCCAGACTACAAATACCGATGCGCCGACCGAGTCGACCATGAGTCCCTTTGCGTCGCCCACCAGCCCCCAGTTCCCCGACCAAGGCCTTGCTCCGCGTCCCCCTTCCTTTTCCATCACCGCTCCCGCTGCCCCAACCGGAGGCCGGACATATCAGCAACAGGCATCGCAAGATCTTGCTTACCTCGGCTCACGCCGTCACCGTCGCAGACAGAGCAGCCAGAGCAACCAGAGCAACCAGAGCAACCAGAACGACGGCGCTGGCTACGCCGGCGATACGCGTGGCGTCCAGGAGCCGTTTGACAGCCTCGACGACGCGGCTGAGGCCCCCCCAGCCGCGCCCGACGTGCCCAGGGCCCCCCCTCTGAGCTACCGGCCGCCCTTTGCTGGCCCAAACTACGCCTACCCGCCGATATCCTCCAAATCACCACAGTCGCCGCAAAGAGCTCAGAGCGCGCGCCGACCCGAGTTGCCGCCGACCGGCGATCCAATGGATGTCGACAGTTCTGCGCAGTACTATTTGACAGCTGCGGGCCCTTCAGCCCGGGGCACCGCAGTTTCCCGCGCGCCTGACGGGCGCTCCCGCATTCCAGCCGACCCAGCGACGAGCCCTAGAACACGCCGGCGCTCCTCGGTTAGTGGCGGCGCCAGGCCGCAGCTAGTCACGCCGCAACAGCGCCAGCCAGCTCCAGCATCAGCAACTGCATCGGCGCAACAAGCGACATATGCGGTCGAAGCTGGTGCGCCACCACGCCGTGTGTCCATCGGCGGCGGCAGTCCTCCAGACCGGCAGAAACAGTTCGACGAAGTCCGTTCCCCCTTGCAGAAGCTAGAGCTGACGCTCGACAGCATCACCAAGGGAGAAAAGCGAGCCCGTGTCGAAGCTGCTGAGCAGGTCGCCCGCGAGAGACAACGCCGGGGCACGGCTGAACGACTCCCTCAACAGGCACCGCCGCCGCCGCAGCAGCAGCAGCAGCAACAACACCAACACCATCATCAACAACAACAGCCGCGCCAATACCCGCAACAGCAGCAGCAGGCGGCAAGGCAAGCACAGCCGCGACAACAGCCGCGGCCACAGCAGCAGCCTCCGCACCACCAACAGCAGCAGCAGCAGCAGCAGCAGGAACAGCAGCAGCAACAGGTTCGGTTTCGCGAGCATGCCCCGGCAGCCGGCGACAACGAGCCCCGGCCTCTTCTACAGCCTGAAATGAGCCCCGTCGAAGAGAGCTACCAGCCAATTGCTGCGCATGGAACCATATTGTCAGAATATCCATCCGAACCACCGCCGCCACCTCCCGACTCCGAGAAGCCACGCAACCGCCGAGCAGACTCTACACGGAACCCAGCATCTGGGTCGGGCATTCCCCAGCGCAACCTTAGCTTCCGCGACCGTGCGGCGCGGACCGATGTTCGCTTTCCAGAGGCCGACGGAGCTTCACCGATCTTGCACGGCCAATTTGCATCGGCCGACATCATTCCGCAGAGACAGAACACCACGCGATCTGCCAAGCTGCAGAAGGAGCCGCCTGGCGACCCCTGGTACAACAGACGGGCTGATGCCGAAAGCCGGTACCCAGTTGTCCAGACCCGTGCCCCCGTCCCTTCTGACGCTGTTCCGAGGACTATGCCAGATGACGCTGAAGCATATACGCGTGGCCAAATTCCGCAAGGTGATCGAGCGTTGCCGCAGGCTCAAGGGCAGCGGTATGCCCCAGCCCAGCAAACTGGAAAGCTGACCAAAGCGCCCAGCCAGAGACGGCAGCAGGCGACCGCATATGAAAGCCCGGACGCGACCCGGTCAAATCATCCGCCAGCGAATGGTGGGGGTGTTGGCAGCGCCTATGAGAACCATGATGGCAACCAAACGCGCCTTCTGGATGCGGCTGCCATTGGTGGTGTAGTCGGCGCCGTAGGAGCAGAGCTGCCGAAGCGGACGGCAAGATTCGCGGACGACGTGGACGACAACATGGCCCATGGCCCAGGCCAAAGTGGCCGCGGGGAGCAGCGCCACTTCGACGACCCCCACCACCACAGGATTTCCAACATGGTCTACCACACCCGCAACAATCTACTGCCCGGACAGGGAACCTATGCTCCTCCCGAGTATCTGGAAGAGTGGAAACAGGGTACTGTCGGCACTCTATCGGGTGCACACCTCGACTTGGCAGAAAACGCCTCCTCGTCCGCTGAACGGGACAAGGCGTGGTGGGAAAGGAACGGTAGACGGCGTGGCAGCACATCCGGGCGTCCGCGAAAGGCAGAAGCCTTTGACGGCGAGTATGACGAAGCTAATGGCCCGTCACGCTTCAAGCCGCCACTGCACCTTGTCTGTGGGCCGCTGCTGCGGTACTGCGGCATCCGAAAGGAGCGGTCTCCGTCCCGTGGCCCTCGCAATGGCAACACAAACCCTCTCCCTGAACGGGAGTTCTGGCGCGGCAGCGTCATGATTGTGACTCGTGACACCGACTCGTCCTACGATATCGCGCCGACCCTTCGCCTGTTTACCCAACCCCTGGACCTTTTGCCACCGCCCCCCCACGAAATACAAGGTGCCCTTCCTCCAGAGTATGTGGACCCTCTCGTTGGTCATCCAAAGCTCGGTCGCAACGGCGAGACACTTTATGTTCGCCCTGTTGAGCATCTTGAAGAAGGGAAGGACCTCTCGCGGGACGAGACCGATGCCGGCCTGTTCGAGAAGACAAAGAGCGCCGTGGACGGCTCTTCCGATGCCGCGTTGGACCTGGCCGGGTCGTTTGCTGCTCGTCTTAAGAAGACCGAGATCGATGGCGAGAAGGCCGGCATGTTCAAGGACGTGCGCGGCTTTCGGTTGCATGCCGAGCGCGGGGTCACGTTCTGGCGCTTCAACATCGAGGTCGAGCTGCAGGAGCAGCAGCAGCAGCGGATTGCCTACCGCATCAACCGTGGCCCGTCCACGGGCTTCTGGGTGCCTGCCAAGGACCAGCCGATGCACATCATGTTTTACTCGTGCAATGGATTCAGCGTCAGCGTCGACTCGAACCAGTTCAGTGGCCCGGATCCTCTCTGGCGCGATGTTCTCAACAACCACCAGACCCAGCCTTTCCACGTCATGATTGGAGGTGGCGACCAGCTGTACAACGATGCTGTCATGAACCAGGCCAAGATTTTCCAGGACTGGCTCGCCATCCGCAACCCCATAACAAAGAGCAGCACGCCTTTCACGCCGGAAATGCAAGACGAACTCGAGGCGTTCTACCTGAACCGCTATGCCATGTGGTTCTCGCAAGGTCTGTTCGCACTCGCCAACTCGCAAATCCCCATGGTCAACATGTTCGACGACCACGACATCATCGACGGGTTCGGTTCGTACCCGCACCACTTTATGAAGTCGCCCGTCTTTGCCGGTCTCGGCAACGTCGCGTTCAAGTACTACATGCTCTTCCAGCACCAGAGCGTGCCCGCCGAGACGGAGGACTCGGAGCCGAGCTGGATCCTGGGCCAGAGCCCCGGCCCATACATTCACGAAGTCAGCCGGAGCTTGTTTATGAACCTGGGCGCAAAGGTGGTTCTTCTGGCGGTCGACTGTCGCACCGAGCGTACGCGTGATGAGGTGCTTCACGAGGAGACCTGGAAGCGCATCGTCGACCGGTGCTACGCTGAAATCGAAAAGGGCAAGACGGAGCATCTCCTGGTCCAGCTGGGCATCCCGATTGCCTACCCTCGCCTTGTCTGGCTGGAAAACATCTTGACGTCGCGGCTGATGGAGCCTGTCAAGCTGTTGGGCAAGGCTGGTCTCCTTGGAAACTTCCTGAACCACTTTGACGGCGGCGTCGAGATTCTCGACGACCTGGACGATCACTGGACGGCGAGGAGCCACAAGGACGAGCGGAAGGTCATTATCGAGGACCTGCAAGATTTGGCGGCCGACAAATCCGTGCGCGTGACTATTTTAAGGTTGGTAACGACCGTCCATGGGGCAGTGTGGAATCATTGAGGGAGAAAAAGAAGGAAGAAAGACAAGAAAAAGGAAGGAAAAGGGGGGAAGATAACGTACAGAGCTAACATAAACATGTGCAGTGGCGACGTCCATCTGGCTGCCATCGGGCAGTTCTATTCCAACTCGAAGCAGGGCCTGGCGAAGCACAGAGACTTCCGGTACATGCCCAACGTCATCTCGTCCGCCATCGCCAACACACCGCCGCCCGATCTGATGGCCGACATTCTCAACAAGAGAAACAAGATCCACCACTTTGACAAGGAAACGGACGAGGACATGATCCCTCTCTTCGCGCACGGCGTGGACGGCAAGCCGCGCAACAACAAGACGCTGCTGCCCCATCGAAACTGGTGCTCCATCCAGCCGTACGCGCCGGGCACCACCCCAGCACCGACGCCGCAGCAGTCCGTGCAGACGCTGCCGATGCCGGCCCAGAGCCGCAGCAGCTTCTTTGCGCGAAGCTCGTCCTCCCGCCGCAACCCACACCTCGGGACCGACCCGTCCCGGCCGCCTCTGTCGGGTGGCATGCTGCGCAGGCGGCTGAGCCGCGGCCGGCGGTCGGTCGACTCTAGTCAACCCCCGGACCTATCCGACAACGACACCGGCAACGGCACCGGCACCCGACGGTCTTTCTCTGTGACGCGCGATCTGCGGCCGGCCAATTTGTTCCGCCGGCTCAGCAGCCGTCGCCAAACACCAAGAGACGACGGCGGCATCAATGGAACGTGGGGCGCCGATAGTGAAGAGGGCCTCCCACAGCAGCAGCAGCAGCAGCAGCAGCAGTACCAGGACTACCACCAGCCGCCCGGAGCGCCCCCTGTACCGCCGAAAGTACCCCTGAGCTACGCGAATGGCCAGGGGCATGGCCAAGGCCTGGGGTACGGCTATGGGTCTGGCCAGCCGTCGCGCGCTGTCGGACGAGGCAACGGCACACGGGCACACGTCTATGCAGACGACGATGCCAACTCGCAGAGCAGCGGAGAAGATATGCCAGGTGGGGCTGGTGGCTATTATGGCGGCAGCGGCAGCGTACAGCAGCAAGCGCGTATTCGGGGCGGAGCCGGATCGCCCTCGGCTCTTCGCGACGGCGGCGCAACGCAGAGCTCCGAGGAGTTTGAGAACGGCGACGAGAACTACTTCTCCGTGCGGCGGCGCCCCGTGGGTCCCGGGCGCAGCCAGACCGCAGCACAGGGGGGCGCGACGACGGCTGCTGCTGCTGCTGCTGATGCTGCTGCTGCTGCGTCGGGTGCCACTCTGGCGGCATCGGATGGCGTACCGCCCCCTCCGACGCGGCCGTTCTACCGCACGCCGACCGGCCTGACCGCGCGACAGATGAAGCGCGCCCAGGCGTTCGAGGTCAACCTGGAGGGCGGGCTCGACATCCGGCTGAACGTGGAAGTGAACCCCAAAGACCCGTCGGGCATCACGGTGCCGTACCGTCTGGTGGTGCCGCGGCTGTGGTACACATACGAGCCCGAGTCGGCGGCGGCGGCGGGCGGCCACAAGGCGTCTGGGGGCATCAAGCGTCTGTTGAGTCTCGGCCGGCGGAAGTCGGCAGCAACCCAGTCGCAGTCGCAGTCGCAGCCGCAGCTGCAGCCGCAGCTGCAGCCACAGCCACAGCCACAGCCACTGATGCAGCAGATGCAGCAGATGCAGCCAGCGCAGGCCGAAGCGCCGCAGCACTTCCCCCAGCCAGGGGCCCCCCAACTAACAAACCTCGCGAGGTATCAGTAGAATTCTGGGATGGCACCCCGACTGGACGAAGCGCCTCCGCACGTTTACGACGCCGTCCCTCCGGCAGACTGTTCTGTTCTCAGGGGCGGTTGTGCTTGCATATGTTTTGTTTTTGCTTTTTTTTTTGTTCTGGGTTTTTTTTTTAAATTTTCGTTCTTATATTCAGCTTGCACCTCGCCTCTTGGAATTTTCACGCAAAGCGCAGAGATGCTAAAGGAACTGGAAACCTACGCAAGGGCTGTCCGAAGCAGCAGCCATCAGGATAGCGAGGCAAAAAGATCAGGCATTGGCTATGTCTCGTTTGCTCCTTTTTGAGAGGGGGTTTTGTCCTCCCCCCGGCCTTTTTATATAAACAACTCGTTGTTCTGTAGTACATAGAATGGCCTCATAGACGTCCCTCGATTGGATCGAGCCAGCCGCAGCACGGGCGGCATGTGTTTTGTGTGCCATTCCCACCCAGTCGCCGCTGCATGCATGTATCTTCCCTCGCCCCCATTTTTTGTGTGAAGTTGGATATAAAAAAAACAGAAGCAGATAGTAACGCCGTTTCTTTTTCTTGGTGTAGTACATTGTTTTTTCTCTGTGCCTGCGCGCCGCGTTAGCATCTTGCGACTTTTGCAGTCGGGCTCGGGCTCGCACGCGCTGCGTGGACAATGCCACACAGGCAGAGAGCAGACGCAGTCCCTGCCAAAAAAAAAAAAGAAGAAAAGAGGTTCGATCACCCAGTCTCGGAAACCGTTGTCGAGGCCAGAACGCCGGCCCTTTCCAGGACCTTCAACCGCCCCCCCCCCCTCCCCCCCGGTCCCCCGCTCGTTGTCGGTGGGAGGGTTTTCTCTCTTTCCTCGTTTCTCCTTTCTTTTGCCTAGCCCCTTTTTTTCACCACGCACGCTGTGTGGTCTTTGTCACTCGCCGCCGCCCTCGGCAGCGCCTGGACTCCTACTCCGGCTGCGGTGTGTCCGGCCGCCAGGTGGCCCGCGTCTGTGTTCGCTCCGGTCGCGGTCGGCCCCTCGGTCGGCCCCCCGGTCGCCGCCGCCGCCGCCGCCCCGACCACGGTCACCGCGGTCGCCACGTCCTTTGCCCGGTGGTGGCCGCACAAACGCAAAGTCCACCGACACGGTCTGGTCGAGCAGCTTCGTCTGGTCGGCGCCGTCGATGGCCGCGCGCGCCTCCTTGAGCGTCGGGTACTCGATCAAGCAATAGCCCTAACGGCCCCAGGGGTTTTGTTAGTACAAGAGTCCTAGCGGGGGGGTAGGGGGAGAGCACAGCCACGCACCTTGACGTAGCCGCTTCGCCGGTCCAGGTTGAGGTGCATGTTCTTGATCTCGCCAAACTCGGAGAACATGTCGTGGATGGCCTCCTCGTCGGCCTCCTCGTGGACGTTGGTGACCATGACGATCCAGCCCTCGATGGAGCGCACGGCGGTGGCCTTGGCATGGGTCAGCATGTCGGCCGCCCGGGGGCCGGCGGAGGCCGCGTCGCCGTTGTTGACCTCATTGTTGGTCTCGTTGCCGTTGTTGTTGTTGTTGTTGTTGTCGTCGTCGTCGCTGAGCAGGCGGTCCGGCGGCGCCGCAGCGTCGTCGACCTCCATTTCGACGTCGGCCATGGCGAGGCGGAGGGAGGGGGGGGAAGGCAGAGGCAGAGGCAGAGGCAGGGGCAGAGGCGGGTTCTTCGTGGGGATGCAGGGTGTGCAAATGCAATTGGGAAGCCTTGCGCGGTCTCTCGTCGCCTGTCTCGTGTCGGCGTGGGATGTGTCGTTTGCTGGTGGTTTCTGCCGTGTCTTGGGGCGCTGCGCGCGCGGGCGCGAAGCGCAAGAGCCACAATAGGCGCAACAAAGATTTTCCCCCGCCGCCGCATTCTTTGCGGTCCTCTTGGGGTAGCCCCCCCCCCTCCACAAGGCTTCCCAGTCCGCGCTAAAAGGGCTGCTGGAGCAGTGATCTCACTGCCGCTCAGCGCCACTGTTTACTTTCGCGCTGCCGCTCACCCCCCCAGACTTCAACATAAACACAGCTGCGCGCAATGTCGCCGGGACAGGACAGCCCATTCTCTTGTCCTTTTTTCTCTTTTTTGGACACGGCCCGCATCCACCCCTAATTTCTAATCTCTAATCTCTAATCTCAGCTCTGATCCACGACGTCCACCGCCACCACGGCCGCCTCCGTCAAGAGATGCTGCGTCGACCGCCGACCGTCCTCGGCATCACGGCCGAGGACGTCGCCGCCTACGAAGACCGCTTCAGAAAGCAGCAGGAGCAGCAGCAGCAGGACCATATGCGGCGCCAGCAGCAGCTCCATCTCCAGCAGCAGCAGCAGCACTTTCAAAACCAGCAAAACATCCAGTACCACCTACAGCAACAGCAGCAGCGGGGGGGCCTGGGCCAGGGCCACCACCCTCCAGGCAGCAGCCCCTTTGGCGACAGCAGCAAGGTGCCCCGCGGCGGTGGCGGCGGCGGCGGCGGCGGTAGCAGCAGCAACAGGATAGCGCCGCCGAACCTTCTGCCGCTCTCGTCCTCCTCGTCGCCGCCGCCGCCAGCAGCAGCCGCCGCAGAGGCGTCCTCGGACGCCTACCCCTACCAACAGCAGCAGCAGCAGCAGCACATGTCGGCTGCCGCCGCGAGCCGCGCGGCGTGGCGGTGGACACAGCAGCAGGGGCAGCGCCACCTCCAGCAGGGGCCCTTTGCCCAGGGGTTCGATGAAGAGGAGGAGGACGACGACGACGACGAAGGCGTTGACATTGAGGAGGAAGAAGAAGAGTACGAGGAGGGGGATGACGACGGCAACAGAGCAGATCCTGCAGCTGGGGCCGACGAAGGCGACGCCGTTGACGGAGTTGCCAACGAGCTGCTGCTCGACTCGGACGACGGCCAGATGGACGTTGAGTACCATGCCGGGGAGGACGGGGTAGAGGAAGACGACGACGACGGCGACGAAGAAGACGATGGAGACGCTGGCCAAGGTCCGCCCCCGGCACCGTCGCGAACGCGGTATGGAACGACGACGGCGACCGGTGCTGCTGCAGGAGCAACAGCAGCAGCCGTGTCCTCTCGGCGCGGAGGAGGGGGCGGCGGCGTGATGGCGGCGGCGGCGCCGGCGGCTGCGGCGACGACGCGGCGGGCAGCGCCACCAATGCGTACACCCCAGCAGCAGCAGCAGGCGCTGTCTGCAGCGCAGATGATGACGCCGACCAACAACCATGGCGGTGGTGCCGGCGGCGGCGCCGGTGGTCGTGGAGGCGAACTCGCCCCGCCGCCCGTCCACCACCCGTCGCTCCATGCCCGGCAACAACAACAACAACAGCGGCAACAGCAGCAGCAGCAGCAGCAGCAGCACCTGCATCAGTACCATCCGACATACCACCCGGGCTCGTCTGCGCCCATGGGCCCGCCACCTGTGATGCGGCACCCCCACGCAGGAGGCGCCTCACGGCGGCAGCAACATCACCAGCCACAGCAGACGCAGCAGCAGCAGCAGCAGCAGCAGCAGGTGGGCGCCAACACAACACCCTCCGAGGGCCGGGCAACGCGGAGCCGAGACGAGCGCATCGGCCTGGGGGGCGGAGCTGCCGGCGCAGCCGGCGGCCGGGTGCGGCGATAGGGAGCGGGCCCGTCGAGGACCAGAAAAGTTCTCCTGTGTCCCGGGGTTGGCTTGGCTGCTGCGGTCCTCAAGAGCAGGCCATAGGCGTCTGTTCGATCGTGCACATACAACACAGAAGAGACTTGTTGCAGCTTGTGGGGAGGGCATGGCAGGCAAATGACTATTTTTGAGTTGATGAGTTTTTCCGCCTTTTTTCCTCCTCCTCTGGCTGCATCGCAGGAAGTGGACAAGGGGGAAGTGGCTTGGAATCAAACACGCTTGGATGACGGCAGGGCACGGCATATGATTCGGTGTGCTGCATGGAGGGAGGACCACACGACAAGCAATGCTTTTTTACGTACGACACGGTGGGCGTTCCGGATCTGTGTCACTTTCGAAGGGCTGTCGAACGAGGGACAGGGCGGTTTTCTTTATCCAGTTTTTCTCTTTTTGTGCTGCTATTGCCACATGGATTCCCAGGATACAGAGGACGGGCACTGTTCCCGGCAAAGCAGGGTCGCGATGTGGTTTCTGTTTTGTTTTTTACTTTGATTCTGCGGACGTCTGCTATCCTCAAACCGGACCGACAACAGCCACCGGCCTCCTGACGAACGAGAACACAAGACATGACCGGCCCGCACGCTGCGGTAAAACACAAGGGAAGGAAAAGAAAAATGTGTGGATATTATTGTGTTATCTTGGCAACAAAAAGAAACAGACAAAAAACCCGACCAGTCTCTTTGCACCCCCCTCCCCGTCCATGGAGAGCAATGAAGGATAAAGAGAACGAAAGGAAAAGCCAGCCTCTCTCTCTGTCTTCATTTTCAATACTGTCACAATCTTCTTATAAACAAACAAAAATAAGAAAAAAACAAAGGGGACAGTAAAGCAGCAATACGGAAGAGAGGACTGCAACCCGCAGTCCATGCCCTTTGGGACGAGGGAAGACAAAGCACGAAAAAGGAAAAAAGAAGAGAACAATCACAGCCCGTTTGCAAGTCAGTGCAGTGCGCACCGAGACATGTCAGAGTTATGGCTGCCGTTATCAGAGCAGGAATATAAGCAAGTCGTACCGTATTTTGTCGACCAGGCAGCACGTGCTCCTGCACGTGCGCCAGAACGGAGCCCAGCCGAGCGCTAAGCACTACTCGTTCACCGATGTGGAGCCTCGAGACTCAAAAGCGGCATAAAGAGGCCGGCTGCAGCCCCACCCTAGCGCATGCTGGCTGGCGGCCCTAAAACTGCTGCGGCGACAGCGCACGGAGCCTGTTCGTTCACAAGCGCCCAGTGGACGCAGATGCAACGGGAATTCGAGATCACGACGAGCACGACGACGAGCACGGCAGCGCGCAGAACACAACACAGCACAGCACAGCACCGGCCCTCTTCGCGACCGTCGTCTTCTTCCGCGGCCGCAGCAGCTGCATCCCTCCGTTCTGCCGTTGGTTTCTTCTTTGTTCTCTCCCCCCGCGTCGGGCTTTCCATCCCGTCTCTCTTGGCATTTTGCTTTTCCTTTTCCTTTTCCTTTACCTCTTTGCTTCCGCAGCTTTTCCCCCCTCCCTACTATTTCTACGGTGTGTTCTTCGTTTTGGACCTCTCCCCCTCCGTGTCCTCCTTGACGCCCCCCGACAGCTCTGGCGATCGTCGTCCCTTGCCGACTCGACACCCCGTGGACTCGGCGCCGACATCGTTTTTGCCCGACGACGGCTTGGAGAGCACGCACGCTTTGCCGACTCTGCGACGCCCCCCCCTCCGTTCCAGCATTCCGGCTGTCCCTTTGGACGGCGTGGCAGCGCGGAGACAACTAGACGAGGAGAGCCGCGACGGGCCCGACGACACGACAAATGGACACGACAACAACGCCAATAGAACCGGCGGACGGCGGCCACAATGTCGCCGACCAGGGCGCGGCCGCAGGGGCACCGGGGCCGGCGGCACAGACTGACGCCCAGCCCGCCATCAGCATGGCACCAATTGTCACGTCCGGTGCGGTGGCGGCAGCCACCCTGAGCCCTCCCCCCCTCTTGACCCCCGGCTTGTCCGCCGCGCCCCGGTCGCCGGCATCGTCCGCGCCCGGCTTCAGTCCCCTGATCTGCGTCGTCGACTTCCACCATGCCCGCGGGCCCGAGGTCGAGATGTGGTTCGGCGCGTCTCCCGCGGCCGACGACCCGGCCGTGCAGTACGACTGGCCTCTCCTGCCGTTCATGGCCCTCAGCGACGGCGCGCATGCGTCGACCGAGGACTTCTCCTACTTTACCCTGCTGAAGCCGGCCGACCCGGCGACCGCCTCCTCCACCGCAACCTCCCTCTTCGGCATCTCCTGCACGCGCCAGATCGACGCCACCCTGCTGCACAACCGGCCCTCCGACGTCACCCGCTCCACCGTCCAGAAGGCCGTCGTCGTCATCGCCGACAGCCCCCAGTTCTTCGGCATGCTGCGCGAGCGCCTGAGCATCGTCACCAAGGCCTGGTTCGACCAGCGCGACTTTACAGACGTCGACATTCTGCGCCGGTTCCAGGAGTCGCTGGCCGAGGAAAAGGCCCGCGGCGCCTTGGGCGGCGGCGGCCGGCTGTCGCCGCGCCCGGCCGGCGACGACGAGGACCGCGACCAGTACCTGGGCATGAGCTTGCGCGAGCTCGTCCACGAGTTTCGCTGGCAGACGCTCGTCCTGCTCAAGTGCTGTCTGCTTCAGCCAAAAGTGAGCCCTTTCGGCGCTCGCCCCCTCCCCCTCCCTCTCCCCCTCCCTCTCCCTCTCCCTCTCCTTCGCTCTTTCACACTTCTGCTTCTTTCGCTAACGACGTCCCAAGATGCTCTTCTTCGGCTCCCGCTGCGAGCGCCTCTGCATGATGCAGTTCTCCCTCGTCTCCCTCATTCCCGGCCTCTTGCGAAACCTGCAAGACTGCGCCGGCCCCGAACTGAACAGCTACGCCCGGAACCTGAAGAAGCCCACAAGCCTCCGGACCAGCGACCGCAGCTCCCTGCTGACCTACATGGGGCTGCCTCTGCAGATCTTTGGGCAGGGCAGCTTGTTCGGCCCGTACACGCCTCTCCAGCAGCTCGACGTGCTGGCCGACGTCGGCACCAAGTCGTACATTGTCGGCAGCACCAACTCCCTGCTCCTGCAGCAGCGCGACCGCTACAGCGACATCCTCATCAACCTCGACGACACCACCGTCAGCATCACATCCTCGTCGCTGCGCGCTGCCCTACAGCTGTCCGTCCCCGACCGCCGCTGGATTGATTTCATCACGCAGGAGGTGAACGACACGTGGGACGACGCCAACCCGGGCCGGCCAAAGACCATGGGCTACGTGGGCAGCGAGGAGTTCATCCGCCTCCAGTTCGAGGAGTACCTGCTGTCGCTCATCTCCGCCGTCAAGTACCACAGCTACACCACCGCCACCGCCACCACGGCGAGCAGCAGCCGACCGGGACGGGCGCCTCTCTCACCGCCCCCGCCGCTGCCGCACATCGAGGGCGACCCGTCTGCCGACTTCAGCGTCGAGTTCATCGAGTACTGGTCCCGCACCGAGAACTACGCGCTCTGGAACGCCAACACAGACACCCACCTCTTTGAGTTCGTCGAGCCCAAGCACCCCTGCGCGGGCGGCCTGTCCATCGACGACGTGCAGCGCCGCATCGCCCAGCAAGTGCAGGACCTGCACCTCGACGAGCGCTTTGCCCAGGGCCGCGAAGTGCTGGGCCGGAACATCGCCGCCGGCCGCGAAAAGGCGTCCACGCTGTTCAACAAGCTCTACGCGGACATGGAGACGCTGCGGGAGTCGCAGCGGGAGTCGCAGCGGAAACGGGCCGAGGACGCTCGACAGCAGCAGCAGCAGCAGCAGCAGCAGCAGCAGAAGCAGAACAACCACCACCTTCTCCACCTGTCCGAAAAGATGCATACCAGCGGCTCACACGGCGGGGCTTTTGGCTTCGCCACGGGTACGCACGACACCGCCAAGGACAGCGATCGTACGCACGTCTATCGCAACAACAGCAGCAGCAGCAGCACAGGATCTGCGGCGGCGGCCGGCTCGCTCGACCTGGCAAAGGCCACCCAGACCGTCCAGACGGCCGGTGCGCGCGCAACAGCCTACGTGAGCAGCTGGGCCACCTGGGCTGGCGAGAAGCGGAAAGCGTCCGGGTGGGGCCGCCTGTCTGGAACCGGCAGTGGTGGCGCGAGCAACGGCAGCACCGGAGGAGCCGGCAGTGCTGGTGGCTACAGCGCAGCTGGTAGCAGCAGCGGCGGCAGTGGCAGCGGCAGCGGCAGTGGCAGTGGCAGTGGCACGTGGAGCCTCCTTGGCGGTGGCCGGCGGGGCGGCGGCGGCAACCGCAATACGATGAGCAGCACAGTATCGGACGCGTCGTCGGTGGACGAGCGGGGCCCGCTGCGCATGTCCGTGTCGTCGTTTATGACAACAAGCACGAGCGAGGCGCCCACCAACGACAACAAGGCGCTGCCGGCCACGCCGCCGGAGACGCTTGCTGCCGCGGCTGACCAGTTCCCTCCCGAGTTCATCGTCCGCAACCTGGACGAAGACAAGCGGCCAGCGGCTCAGCAGCCGCGCCCACCGCTGCCGCAAGAGGAGCCGGCGCCACCGGCGGCGGCGGCCACGCCCGGGGTCGCAGCGACGGGCGCCGTCGACGCCGAAGAAGGAGGAGAGAAAGAGGGAGCCGGCGCCCTGCAACCGGAGAAGGAGCACGAGCACGAGCCGGTACGCTCTGCCGGCTCCAAGGTCGTGCTGCTCCCGTAAACCAGATACTAGAAGGAGGGGGGAGCGGGCTGGAATGCCAGGCTGAGCCTCAGCTTGGACGTTCGATTCGCCTTCTTCCTTTCTTATTTTTCTTTTCCCTCTGCATGGAACGGAGAAGGTCCGCCACTTCGTTTCTAAAAGGGGGGGCTCTTTTTGCCTCTTTTTCTTCTTCTCTTTTCTCTTCCCTTTTCCTTCTGTTTCCTAATTTTCTTGCCGCCAAATTTGCTCTGCTTGTCATTTGGATATATTATGATATTGTCCCATTTTCCCCCATCTTTTTTCCCCCATGCGTCCCATGCATATATACACTCCTATATACACCATATTTTATCAGCCCCCCCTTTGCCTTTTCTTAATAATACACGAATTTTTTACGACAACAAAGATGCCTATATATTGCTCCCCGTTTCTCAATCATAACGAGCTCGGTTCGCAAGGGCCCGTTTTGTGTACCGCAAACCCACTCTTGGATGTATCACCATGAAGCAGCAGGGTTGAGGAAACGGTACGTAATTGCCACGTGTAAAATACACTCTATAAAAAGGAGGCCATTTTGTTCCAGCGTTGATATCGTACTATATAGATACTTCATAGTTTTTTCTTGGTATAAAACAGACTCCCCGATCCAGATAGAGAGAAAAAAAGAAGGGAAGAAAAAGGGAGGGTGGTTGCTAAAGGGAAAGCAAAGCGGAAAAAAAAAACTAGATTTGAAGAAGAGATTACCAAAAGAAGGGAAGAAAACGCCCTCTCCCGCTGTCGACAATTTTGAAAAAGAAATCAAGAAGTGGGATTTGCCAACCATCTGCCGGCCCTCGACCAACGAAAACCAAACCAAAACCTAGGGTTTGTTCATGAAACACGGTCTGTCCTGCCTCGTGTGACGTTTTTCACCGCAAGACGTATCCGGACCGGCCCGCGCTATGTGAGGGATGACAGATCGAGGTTCATGCTGTTCGCGTCGCCGTTGATACCGAAGAATTGGAACCTAAGAAACCCCTCGGTGTTAGTATGTCTGTGGCAACTGGCTTTTTTTTTGTTGTTGGCGTTGTGAATGTTCGCCAATTCTGTTCATCCAGAAAGGGAGATATTCCACCTACCAGTCTTCGACGTTCAGGGTGGCCGGCACGGGCTGGCCGCCCACGGAGCCTGTGCTCCAGCTGTCGCTAGGGCTCTGGCCGTCGAGCAGCGCTCCATCCATCTTGGTGTTCCACATGCCAGTAGTGCTGCTGCCGTTGGTCTGCTGGTCGCCGCCGCTGCCACCGCCGCTGCCGCCGCCGCTGCCGCTTCCTGCGCCTCCCTGCTGGAAGCCAGGCATGCCGCCGGCGGCCGCCAGCATGCTCGGGTGTGGCATCGGGCTTGTGCCGGAGGCAGCACCAAGAACCCCGTTGTTGCTTCCGCCGCCGGCAGGAGGCGGCACCGGCGAGACATGCTGGCCAAAGGGACTTTGATGGGGCGGGCCACCGCCAGAAGCGATCAGAGTCGGGTCCAGGTTCTGGTTGGCCGGTGCGCCGGGTGAAACATTCGGTGGCGGGAACATGGTCGAAAATCCGGTTCCGTCGGGGAACAGCTGGTCTGGTTGGAAGTTCTCCCACACAGACTGCGATAGGATTGGCGAGTTGCGTGTCACCAGGTACAGGTCGGGCGGGGTCGTCGGCTGTGAATAAGACGGGTTGAAGGGCGTGTGAGGGCGTGTCTGCGGGCGAGACGCACTTCCGCCACCGCCGGTAGCAGCACCGCTGCTTCCCATGAACGTGTCTGCTTGCTGCCGCATATTCGGGGACGTAATGGAGGCTGGCGGAGGCATCGTGGCACTTGCTCCTTGCTCCATCTTTGCCGAAGCGAGACTCGGAGTCTGCGGTCTAGAGCGTTCGTAGGATTCCTGTGGCTGTGGCGTGTTCACGCTGAAGTCAATGGCCATCTCGTCGTATTTCCTTTTTGATAGATCGGGGGTCTGCTGCTGTTGTTGAAGGAACTGATGTTGTTGTTGCTGCTGCTGCTGTTGCTGCTGCTGTTGCTGCTGCTGCTGCTGCTGGTGGTGGTGATGAGCTTGGAGCTGGGCTTGCTGGTGATGTTGTAATTGCAGTTGCTGTTGTTGTTGGGCATTCGCATGATGTTCCAGATTCGCAAACGACTGCTGCATTCTGTGGTGCCGCTGGCCAGCTCTTCTCAGCCTGTCCTCATATGTGCGATTGCCCAGAATCGACTCAAAGAGGGCATACACCATCTTTCCAACAAGCCAAACCTTGGATACTTCCTTGAGGCCCGACATGCAGATTTGCAGGTTGTCCTGTGTCACCATTTGGATGGACGGGATCGGCGACCGGAGTTGGTAGACGTGCATGATCAGGGCCGAGAAGAGGCTGTAGACAATAAAGGCCGGGCAGTATCGCAGCACGTCCTGATTGGCCATGTAGTCAATGATGGCCGATATGTTGTTTGCGGCCTGGAAGGCAATGGTACGGGACGGATACATTGTCACTTCGTCCCCGAATTTGCTCGACCCAGGCGGCATGTAAGCACGATGCAGGAGGCAAAGGGTGGTGTAGTAGGTGGAAAACAAGAGGCCGGACCAGAAGCTGCGGTTCGAAGCATTCCAGCAGACAATAGACGGGCAGCTCTGAAGCCAATCGGCCAACGCCATGTCGGAATGCGTGAGGTCAATCGGGCTTTTCTGTCGACCCTTGGAAGCAACAGAGTATTGCTGGGACAGAACCAGGCCCATGATTTCACACAGTTTCACGTACTGCATGAAGAACTGGACTTGGAGGTTGTCCGGTTTATACTCGCTGGGGAGGTCCGGTTCGTCCTCGTCGAAATCCTCCTCGACCAACATCTCAACGTCGGAGTCCTCCAGATTGATGTGGACGGGGCGGCCGAGGGCGACAGCAACGGAGCGGTCGCGAGTGAAGAGCGTCCACCAAATACGCTTCCACAGGCGCTTGTCGGTCGTGCTGAGCTGCGAACCTTCGACGCTGCGGTGCATGCCAGAGCCATGAGCGACAATTGTCGCCACGCGGCTCCAATAGAACACGTTTTTAGTCACGTCTTCAGGGCCCTCCCAGTACCAGCCCATCAGTAGCAAAGACTGCACAATGGTAACACGGTCATCTTCGTAGTTGGCATCGTAGAGGGCTTTTGCGCGTTTGTAGAATGTCAGAGCAGCCGGGGTCGTGGAGCCGTTTGCGTCCATGAGCTTCGGGTTCTTGCACACGCGCGAGCCTGCCAGAAGAACGGCCTGCAGCAGCAGCAGCGAAGGTGGGTTCTGGGGATCGCGATACTGGCGCATAAACCGTGTCCGGTTGATGACTGGCACGATGGGGTGCACCCACTTAAAGTATGCTTCGATCAGTTCGTCGCAGAGGTCGCGCGGAGGCAGCAAGAAAGCGCCCCGCTGGTGGAGAATGTCGATTTCGACATCGTCAAGCTCCGTGAGGCGAGCACGGGAGCCGCGGACATTCTCGGGGAGCGGGTAGTGGACAACGTCGGTCGACCCGGCTTGGTCGTGGACGAGCAGGGTGAGATTCGACGACTCGCCAAGATAGGCAACGCGGCCGGCCTCGGTGATGGGCGCGCGCATAAAGCGCGGCTTCATGAGAAAGTTGACGTATGTGCCGTTGTCGGCCTCTTGCTGCTTGGCCTGAAGCTCTGTCACGGCACTGGACGGAGTGCCGTCTGACGTGTGATAGACAGCAGGCGGGCGAGTGAACGGAGTGGTGACAGTGAGACCACCTGTTCCAGACGTCGCAGACGCTGCAACACTGCTCGCTCGCGGAGACTTTTCGTCGGAGACGTCGCCGCGGTCGCTGTGAGACAAGATGGTTTAGCATGGATCTTCAACACGTATCGCCTGCACACGCTACAGCCACGGCCTACCTATCTGAATCCTTCGAGGCTGACCGCGCCGTAGATGTATTCGCCTGCTGGGTCGCCGCCTTCTTCCGCTTTGGCGAGGGAATGCGACATTCGATATTGAAGGCGACGCAGTTAGTGCACGGTACTCCGAGGCTGGCAGCATCGCATCGGACCTAAAGCGCCACGAGGTCAGCGACATGCTCATATTCTAGGTGCGGCATTCTAGCCTGGCTCGGGCCGGGGCAGCGGAAAAGCAAGAATGCGGGTTCCATTTCGGAAGGGAGGCGGGAGCACCCCTCGGTGTCTGTGAGGGGTGTTGCCTCGGCTTTGCATGGCAGAGCTTCCTGGAAACAAACGAGTTGGGGATTTCGTACCTTTCGCGCATGGCAAGTCTAGATGGGGGGGTTGGCTAGTCAGCACTATTCGCGAATCTATTTTGGACCAAACAGAACAGCGATCACGCCCCGGAGATCATTGAGAACAAGAGCATCCATTGGACAGATCAAGAACAAGAACGCCATGCGGGAAGCCTAAACGCAAGCACGCATGCGCGGGAGGGCAAGAGGGGGGGGGGGGGGGATTGGTAGACGAATGTGAAGCGGCGGATTTATGAGGGGAGGTCGTGAAAGCTCCCAACTTGGAGATGCCTCGGCTCAGCCTCTTAAGCGCGGGAGGATGTGCGGACCTAGCAACAGCCAAACGGCCGAATGACAAGGCACAATATATAAAACGGAGCACAGTCCCGAGACAATGGGGGGTGAGGAAAAAAGAAACAGGAAGAACAGAGAGAATGAACACTGGGATACGGACCTCGCATGCTCGAGATGCTCGTTGCCTGTGGAAAAGAAAGGCATCGTTAGCCAGCCAGTCGCATTGTGCAATGTCTGCGAGAGAAAGCCCCTCTTTTCTTATGCTCGCGACAGAACGGCGCAAAACTCGTTCGAGACCCCCCCTTCCTCCCAACGACCACAGCCGCAGGACGGGAGCGCGCATTGCGACGCCGATGGCGCGCACGGAGGGTCCGTCACAAGCAAAAGGCAAAAATGGGATGATGCTTTCAGCAATAGATAAGGGGTGTGTGGACGGAAGGCCATGTGGCACGCGCATGACGCGAAGTCTCCTCCATGCGGCCATGCGGCCATGCGGCCATACGACCATGCGCGGACAGCCACCTTCACACCCCTTTCGTCTGCCGTGCGGTCAAGGGGGGCTGGCGGCCGGGGGTTGGGAAGGGTTTGCTTCCTCACCTTCTGAAGCTCAGATGCGATGCAGCCGCCGCTGCTGCCTGTGCAGCTGCGCTGTTCTGCTGCTGCTGCTGCGCCGACGTCGGATCGGCTGCCGCACCCGTTGCGGTGAAGCCCTGCGTGGCGGGGGGGGCGGACGGCTGTGGTTGTGCCTGCGCCGGGGCATCTTCGACGGGCGAGTCGATCTCCATGGTGTTGCCGCCGTTCGAAGGGGGCTATTGAAAATGAAAAAAAAAAGGAAGCCGGCAGAGTGAGGCTGTGGTCGGCGGGTGCAAGGCCGGAGGTAGCTTGCGATTGATCCGGACGAAGAGGAGGGGCGGCTGTGAGTTTGCCAGTTCCGGGATGGGCCTTCTGTCTGCTCGCCCTTCACGGCTAGGCGTTGCCGGTCGTGTTCCACGGACTCGATGTTGAAGCGTGCCTCCCGTGCGTCGCGAGCCTGTCTCGGAACAACGGAGACAAGCGAGGCGTTGTGTCGGGCCGCCTGCAGCGACCAGGCACCCGGGGCCGATGCGCACAGCGAGGCGAGGACGGGCAGGATATGTCGTCGACGGCGGCTGACACGTGCTTATCGCAAGGTCCGAGAAAACGGGGTCCAAAGAGAGGCGTCGAGTGGCCACCAAAAGACGCGACAAGCTATTCTGCGTTCGCCTCGGGGGAAGAAAAGAAAAGAAGAAGAAACCGTCGTCGATTGTCGATGACGAGGCGGAGAGAAAAAAACCGGTGGCAAAAAAGAAAAAAGAGCCAGCTTGCAAAAAAACACAACCCAGTAGACCCCCAGACAAATGCCACCGGGGGAGAGTGTCAAGGTGGGTGGCTGCGGTCAAGACGGCCAAGGATGAAGATGACGATGCACGAGAAGGGGGAGAAAGCAAAGCAATGAGGGGGGGGGAAGAACAAGGTCGAAAGTACAATACAGAAAGGCAAGGCGGGTGAGTAAGGAAGGGAAGATGAGAGAGAGAGGGCGAGGAAAGAGCGACGGAGACAAGCCGCCCTGTGGCGGGGCTTCATCCGCTCGCAGCAGGAAAGAACCCGCGACCAGGCTTCTGGGCAGTGTTCGTTGGCTCCTTCCCCCTTCCCCCTAGAGAGAGCGCCTGCCGCCCCCGTTCATTAGCTTCTTGCTGCCCTCTCCCGCCCCTTCCTGTTTGGTGGCACAGAACAGGCCTCGACGCTTTTGCAGGGCAGAGAACAAAGGGACAAAATATAGGGCGGCTCCTTTTGGTTCTTCTTGGTTCTGTTTTTTTTCCTTCTTTCTTTTTTTTCTTCGACTCCGCCGCTGGTCGAACGGGCCTGCTGTGTTCCACGGCGCACCTTGCATTTTTAGGGAAAGAAGGGACAGCGAAGAACACGAGAATGCGTGGAGAAGCTGCGTGGCTCTTTCCGGCGCTGGACGCCAAGTCGGCCAAGGAAGGGCAGGTGCGATGGGAGAATGGGACAATTGGGACAATGGGACAAGGGCATTGGGGTACGGAAGACGAGGGGTTTGGGGGTTCTGGAACGGTATTACCCCGTAGCGTTTTATTGCTCCTGGGGCGTGGTCCGTAAATTAGTGCATGTTTAATGCTCCGCGGCGGCCGAGAAACCAGGGATGGCGCAGGGGTGGAGGAAGGAAAACCCGTGGGGAGGGGGGTGTCTGGTCAGAGAAATTTTCATGTGACTGTGACCTCGCACTACCAAGAAGGACTTGCTCGATCCAGGCAGGCCGTATTCATGGCCGTATGCTCCTTCCTTCTTTGCAATCCGGTGTCGCCAGCAGTGTCGCCATTGCGCATCGCAGCAGCTTTTTCTAATTTGCTTTATAGGGGCAGCTTCCTCTTCTCGTCACGCCCGCGCTGTGATGCACATATGGTCCAACCGTCGTCCTAGGCCTGGAACCCGGAATCTGTCGCCCTTCCTAGCCGGTGACGACGACGGTGAGGAGGGGTGTCCAGGCTCCCTGCGGTCGACCGCATGACGTAGTCCCAGGCACGGCCAAGAGAGCTGGCGATACGAAGGACAGAGTACTCTTGGAATGCTCGACGTCTCGATTTGTAATTTTAAAAGCAGAAGATGCAAAACAAATCCGCTGCTCAATCTTAAAATGGGCTTCGCCGTGCGCTCGACCGTCCTCGAACCACACCACCTGGCGGCTGCAGGCTCGAAAGGAGCCAATGTCCGCGCCTGTAGCCTTCGGGCGCATTGCCCGAAAGAGAGGCATGCCACTGCGTATATATACGACGTTATATGCACGCGATCACCACAGCTGGGCGATTTGAGCCAGGCCCTTGTGACCGTGTGCGCCGTCGTCTCTCCCCCCTCCCCGACAGCACGTGACGCGGCACGGAGCTGCGATGTGTTGCAAAGCGTCTCATGGGCGACGGCATCCGGCTGCGGTGGCCCCAGACGACCGCCCCAGATGGCCATCCCTGACAGTAGACGCTCGCGGCGTTCCGCCCTCACTACAGACAGGCCTCGTGCGGCACGGGCCTTGTCTTGTCGGCTAGGCCCAATGCAAGACGACATCTTACACGCCCGATCCGCCAAGCATGCATCCTGCTTTGTCCGTTATCTGTTTACATTTGTCTGCTTGCGACATATTCAAGTGGAACTAGAGAAAGAAAGAAAAACAGAGTGAAGCCCATGACAACCCAAAAAAAAGAGTCACGCGAGTACTATTCGTGGAATGAGGCAGACGACATCCTGAACATCTGCCTCTCCGCCCGCCCATCCACGTTGTCGACGCGCTGGGGCGCCCGACTGAGTAGGAGGGCGAGCTGAAGGACATGGATAGCGACGGGGATGGTGGTGACGGTTCCGGCTCCGGCTCCGGCTCCGACACCGACACAGGCCTCGTCTACGGCTGGGGGACATTCAAGGTATGTTGGGAGGGGGTGAGCTGCTAAGGGTCGTTTATGTTTTTTGCCAGAGACTGCTACCAATGGAGAGACGTCCTGCTGCGACGAAGACGGCAAGCTGGTCGCGCGGCAGAGCACGCCCGTGCAGATCCGCGGCCTGGCAGGCACCAACACAGATTGCCTGCGGCGCCAACCTCGCCATGGCGCTGGACCGCACGGGCGTCCTCGGGCCTGGGGCTGTGCGGAGCAGAACCAGCTCGGGCGGCCAGTTCTCTGTCGTCGCAGGGCCGCACGTTACGGGGGCGGAATTAGAATAAAGGTCCCCCATACCGTATGTACTTTCTTTGCCTTGAATCAAGCGAAGAGAGAAAGTCAGAACATCGTTCTTTTGTATGCCTCAGCAAAATGAGTAGTGTATGTTTTTATTTTTCAAAGAGGGGGGGGGGGGAAAGGTCCATGTATACATAAAATGCAATAAACGCTTGAGATGAGTGTCTCTCAATAGCATCCGGCCCAGCCCCTTCCTTTGTCTATTGACTTTCGTCACTGTGTGCTTCCCACATTCGAGTCTCAGAGACATCCGGCCCGACCCGTCCCATCGTTTTCATGATATTAGCCACCGAAAAGGAAAAAAGAAAGCACGTAATAAGCCCCCTGCCTCCCTCCCCCTCCCCCTCCCCCCTATATGCAACCGTGATGAACAAAAGATCCCAAGACAACCACGACTCCCCGCCCCCGCGGTCTACTAGACTCCCGTGCTCCAATGCGGGTGAAAGACGTCGTGCGTTACGGCAAGTCTTTGGCCTTTGGGGTTGGTGTCGGCGGACTGTCTGGCTGGTCGGACGGGGGCCTCTTCTCCTGCTGTTCGGCCGCTGCTACTGGTGCTGCCGCTGCTGCTGCTGCTGCCGCTGCCGCTGCCTTTGCGCTGCTCGCCTTGTCCAGTGCAGTTTCGACCTGCCAGATGGCGCGCTCGAGCTCGAGCTCGAGTCCTGGTGCGTCGAACGCATCTGCAATGGCCTTGCTGCCGCCCGGGTGCGAGAGGAGCAGCCGCTCCTCCTCCTCCTCCGCCTGCGCCTGCTCCTCGCCTGTTCCTGCACGCGGCTGCACAGCGTCGACGGGCTCCGGCCCGCGGAGAAGCGGCGTCGAGCCCTTTTCCTTTGCATAGATCGCGTCGAGGATGGGGGACGACGTGTAGACGAGCCCGTTGTTCTGCTGCAGCAGGTGCTGGATGTGCTTGCCGCCGGACAGTGCGCGCCAGTGTGACCATGCGCGGAAGGCCAGGTAGAAAAACGGGATGTTTGGGATTCTGCGGCAGTGTCAGCGTGCAGGTCCAAAGTAGACAGAGAAAGAGGAGGGGGGGGGGGGGCACCTACACTGGAACCAGGCCAAAGGGCGCCGAGATGGGCATGCCCACAAAGCACCAGATCAGTCGTTTCCTGTGCAGCGCCTCGCGCTCCGTGCCGAGCCGCTGCAGCACACCAGCTACGGCGTGCGCCGGAATGACCGAGGCCGGGTAGAGGACCTCGACGGGTGCTGCTGCCTCCGAGACCTTGTTGTCGCTGCCGCTGGCCTCCCCGCTGGCCTCCCCGCTGGCCTCCCCGCTGGCCGCCGGCGCTGTCAGCTCGGCCCTTCGCCGCGCCGGCAGCGGCGGCACGGACTTGAGCCCCCACTCCTCAAAGGCGATGCGCCGCAGCGCGGAGTTGCCCGACGCCACGACGCGGTGCTGCCAGCTGCCCGCAGGCTTCCTCTCCCAGTCCGACCACAGCTTGGCGGCGCGCAGCGTGATCTTGTCCATGCGGGACATCTGCGGGCCGGACGGCTCGCCCAGGCGCTCGCAGTAGAGCAGCGTGCGCCGCGAGGAGATGGGGAGGAGGAAGAGGCGCATGTCGGCGGGTTCGTTTCTTGTCCTGCTGCTGCTTCTTCTTCGTCTCGTCCTTTTTTTTCTCTTCTTTTTTTTCTTTCCTTTGGGCTGGGAATCCCGCACCGTCCGATCTTTGTCTCTCGCGCAGGCACCCCGCCTGATTCCTTGTGCTTTCTGACTTGTGCTTCTGCTGCCAGCTGGCTTTGCTTCCGTCCAGAAGCCAGTTCGAGGTGTATTCCACGCAGGACGGCTACGATGCTTGTTTTGGGACGGCTGCAACACTGGGCGCCGGCCCCGTCCCTCTAAGCCGAAACAGGGCATTCCAAGCTGTCCCTCGACGTGCGCAACCGCGTCCTTGGCGCAGAGCATGACGGCATGCTGGCCGGCTGCAGCCTGTGAGTGGCCAATCCAGCGGCGCCTCTGGTTCCTTTTCCAGCACGGCAGTAACTCTATTCCTGCTAGGCAGCGCCGGTCTCGTAAGTCCGCCATGCCCGAAAGTACCCCAGTCGCAGCCCGGCTTCCCTCGCCCCGGGCAAACACGCCTCAGTCAGCACCCCGGCACACCACGCGCTGCTTGGCGCAGCCAGATGGCGTTCGCTCGGGGTTTCCCGCTGCTTTTTGTCAGGCGGCGAGTCTCACATGCCTTCCTGCGCCCGCGCGCTACGTGCCAAGACGGGTCAGCGATGATCGCGCTGCCGGCATGTCGCCGATTTGCATTCGAACGTGCTGCTGCGCGGTATGACGATGGCTACCTCCTCTTGTCGTACGCAGGTTGTCTGTCCCAGTCCATCCACGACGGCCAGGCCTGGAAACTCCAGGCAGCACGGGTCGCCAGTCAGGCGGCCTCGTTAGCGCCAGCCCAGCTTTCCCACTGCTAGCCGTGGTGCGTCCCGCCACTAGGACTAGGAAAAATATCGCCTGGTGCGCCGTACGGGTGCCCTATTCGCACCGCCCCCATCGCCTGGACGCCAGCCACAAGGCGCAGCGCTGCAAAGTGCCATTAACCCTGGTAAGCGCCTCCACCAGAAAGACAAGAAAAAGAGAAGAGAACGACAAGAACCAGAAGAAGAACAGAAAAACAGAAAAACAGAAAAAACAGAAAAACACGGATGACGAGCAAAACGCACCCAGCCTCGGAAGGCTAGGCTTTTCCCCCTCCGCCCCTCTCCTCCTCCCCCTCGTCCCCGTCACGCCCGCGGCCGCCCTCTGTTGCGTCCCCTGCCAAGCCGTCCGAGCCGCGCTGACGTCGCTTTTTGTTTTGTTTTGCCCGCCGAGCCAACGTTTTTGCTTCCTCGGCCGAGCCCGCCGGCCTGCCGCATTCTTCTTCATTGTTTGCCCCCCCCCCCCAAACCAATCCAAATACACCATATCCCGCCCTTCGCCAGTAGCACACACGCCCAACCCAAGTGCCGCCTCCTTGCTTGTGCCCTCTCTTTTCCCTCGACCCTGCGTCTCGACCGGCTGCCTCTCCTGCTTGAATGGCTCCGATAGACGTCAAAACCATTCCGCGTGAGTCTGGGCTTCGTGCTGAGTGTTTTGCTGCTTTGCCGCTTTGCCGAGTCTGTTTCAGGGTCGCCACTAACCGCCTCCCCCCCTCCTCTCGCAGCATGGGTCATTCAGCGGCCGCCGCAGTCACTTCTCCCTCAGCACAACCACGCGCCGGCGGACCCGCGGCACCGGCGCGCCGTCTCGGACAGTCCCCGCGACGTGGTCGACTACGACAGCAGCAGCGACAACTACGCCAATGGTGCTGCGGCACCCAACGCAATGAGCCGGGCGGGCGGCGCGGACGGCGCTGTCGACAGTGCCGCGGCCGCCATGGCGGCCATGGCGGCCAAGGAGGAGAGCCCCGACCACAGCATCGGGCACCGCATCGCCTACCTCTTCCGACGAAAAGAGGGCCGGAAATGGGACCACCTGCGGTCTGCTGAGCCCGTCATTGTTCCCCAGTTCCATGTCGTCAATGGCTCCGCGATCTTTAGCGAGGATGCCGACCACTACTTTAGCGAACGGCGGCCGTCGGTGCAGAGGCTGGGACACGACGGCGCTCACGGCGAAGCAGGACGGCGGGGAGGACGCGGTGCGGCAGAAGAAGCTCCGACGATGACGTCCGCACGGGGGGGTGGCGCCGGGCTGGCGTCCGTCGAAAGCGCACCGGCAGCGGCGGCTGTGGCTACAGGGGCCGCGTCCCGAAACACAGCTTCCGCGTCCGCGCCCGGTGGTGGTGGCGCCGGCGGCGGCGCCGGCGGCGGCGTGCATGCCTCCACGACGGCACACGCCAGACAGCCGTGGTGGTACAACCCCGAGACGCAGTGGCGCGGCTTCATCGAGTCGTCGCGGTACCCGCACCTGCCCAACGAAAAGTCCGAAATCGTCAACGACGAGGAGATGGCCCGCCTCTACCCGCACTTTGGCTACAATGCCCTGCTGCCATCCAGAGGCAGCGGCGGCTCCGGCTCCGGCTCCGGCGGTGGCAATGGCGGCAGCCCCGTCCACCGCGGCCGGGGCCGCCTGTCGGACAAGGCCTTTTACGAGCGCATCTGGCAGACCCTGCTGCACCACCCGCTGGGCCCGCTCGCGTGCCGCCTCACGGTGCTGACGACGTCCATTGTGGCGCTCACCGTCGCCGCCACCATCTACCGGCGCGAGCAGCTGGGCGACCTCGGCCGCCTGGACCGCGGCGACCGCGCGAGCAGCGACTTCAGCAGCGTGTGGCTGGCCGACGAGCAGCAGGAGCGGTCGCAGATCATTGTCGCCATTGTCGTGGACGTCGTCGCCATTCCCTACATTGGCTACATCACGGTGGACGACTACACGGGGAAGCCGCTGGGCCTGCGGCCGCCGCAGGCGCGCATCCGGCTGATCCTGACCGACCTGTTCTTTATCATCTTCAAGTCGGCGAGCACGGCGCTGGGCTTCGAGGCCATGATCTTCTTCAACACCGAGAGCAGCCAGGGACTGCTGCGGGCGCTGGGCGCGTTTGAGCTCATCGGGCTGATCTCGTGGGCGCTGACGCTGACGATCAACATCTTCCGCGAGATCGAAAGGCTGGGAGGCGGCTCATGAACAGGCCAATCTGGGGGGTTTTTTTTGGGGGAGGGGGGCTTTTCCTTTTTGCACGCTGTCTGCTCATTTTGTTCTTTCTCTCTTCTTCTCTTGTCTTTCTGGCTTTTTTCTGGCTTTTCTTTGGCGCTTTCACGGAAACAGGGTGACGAGACAATGCGGGACAGATTCTTGTCCAGGCAAGCGGCTATGGATTCCCCATCTAGATCGATGACGGCATTTTTTTTCATATTTCTTATCAAGATACCCTCACATGCTAGTCTTTTTTTTTGTATATGGAGCATACAGTAGAGAGAGAGAGAAAATACACAAAATGAACCGATTTATTTTCAAACCCACTCGGTCCAGGAACGCGTTCGATCTATCACGATAACAGCTGTTAGCTTTTGCAGGGATGAGCTACACAGCTAAAGGTGTTCATTTGACAGCTCCCGACAACAAAGGGACGGGAATCATTAAAAGTATGCCTCGATTCGAACTCTTATAGTGAAAGAACACTCGGGTAGAGAGACGGACACCTACCGCCGAAAAGAAACACGAAAAGAAAGAAAAAACCCAGAGCGCAAAAGACATAAAAGATCATCTCTCCTTTTTTGGTGGTGTAAAAGACGGGGGAAAAAAGCCTGGTTTTTTTCTTCTTTTTTCTAACCCTCCCGCACCAAAGAAATCAAAGTCCATAAAACGATTGTCGCATCCCTCCCCCAGGAGGGCTCGTCGAACGAACAAACGAACACAGCATTCACGCCCCCCTTTTTGTTGGCCCTCGCTAATATAATCTTGTCCTCACCGGCTTTGAAAAGACCAAAGAAGCAGAAACGTAAGAAAACCGGGAGGACACGCAAAAAAGAAACTGAAAAGACAGGGGGGGGAAAATGAACAAAGAAAACAGAAATTTGCTTCGAAAACAACGAAAAGAACCAGTTCCCCAACCGTGTGAAAAAGATGTTGAAAAAGATGAAAAAGATATAAAAAAAAAGGAATAAACAGAGAGGAAAATGGATGCCACTCAAAAAAACATGAACGAAATTCGGGTGTGTATAATACAAGGGGAACAGGGGTGGGGGTTGTTGTTGTTGTTGCAGCTGCTAGAGATAAGAAAAAGGAGTGAAAACAAAAAAAGGACAACGATAACGCCGATAAGAGAAGAGCTCGATACGTCGGGACTGTTTTCACTCGCCATTTTCAAATCGCGAGCGACAGAAGGCCGCCACGGAATTATAGCCGCCTGGCCGAGGAGGCATCGTTTGCCATGGTGTGAGAATGAAGAAAGTGCGAGAGAATAGGGGGAGGAGGGGGAAGACGGGAAGCAACGACGCAAAGCGCAAATCACTCGGGGGGGCTTCTTTCGGAAGCACCCTGGAACAGGCTCCGGCCATCCTATGGCTTGGGAGCGTCTGAGGCGGCGTCGGCTGTTGAAGGGGCGCCGCCCTCAGCAGCTGCATTCGCATCGGCCGCTGCGGCGGCAGCGATGGCCGCAACAACGGCCGCCTCCTGCGCGGATGTGTCGTCTTGTGTGGGAGCGGGTGCCGCGTCGGCACCCGGTGCGCTCGCGGCCGTCTCGGTGGCGACGGCAACAGAGTCGGCGACCGGCGAGCGCGCGGCGGCGCTGTCCGGGGCCGGCTCCGCCTTTGCGTCGCCGTCCGTGCCCGCAGCAGCGGCGGCAGCGGCAGCAGCAGCAGCGGCCGCGATGGCAGTGTCGGCGACGGCATCGGCCGACGGTGAGCCGAGGCGCGGCTTCTTTGCACGGCCGCCCTCGTAGGCGCCGAGCGAGTCCTTGACCTCCTTCAGCTCCTGCTCCAGCTCGTCGAGCCGGCGCTTCAGCATGTTCTCGCGGCGGTGGCTCTCCTCCAGCTGGGTGCGGAGCTGCGTCTCCGACTGCGTCAGGAGCTCGACCTGCGACCGCAGCTGGGCGTCGTTTGCTTGCTGGTTGGCGTCCTGGCCGTCCTGGCCGGAGCCGTAGGGCGGCTCGTAGTGGCCGAGGCGGCGCTGGATAAAATCGTTAATGACTTCGAGCTCGGCCACGCGCGTCTTGAGGCTCGAGTTGGCCGCCACGAGGTGCTCCTGCGACTGCGGCATGTCGCCGTTCACCGGCGAGCCCGTGTGGCCGGAGCCGTCGCCGGCGGCGCCAAACGCATTCAGGTGCTGGCCCTGGTAGTGGGAGTCGTCGAGGATCGGGTACGAGCCGGCGGCCGTGTTGTACATGCCGGGCGTGCCGCCGCCCGACATGGGCGAGTCCGTGCCGTCGAGGTGGTGGCCGTTGGTGCCCTTGTGGGAGGTGCGCCGCGCAGTGAGGGCGGCCGTCGCAGCAAAGGCGTGGCCCTGGAGATCGACGACGCTGTTGGGGTCGCCGACCGCGGCAGCGACCGCGGCGGCGGCAGCAGCGGCAGCGGCATTGTTCTGCGCGAGAGAAGAAAAAAAGAAAAATCTTATCAGAAGCCAGATCGCGGGATAAGGGAAGGGGGGGGGGGGGGGGATGCCCGATAGGGGGAAGGGCGTTATCGCAGCGCCTTGCAGAGCGACGGGCGCAAAGGGGGCGGGGGGGGGGGGGCCGTTATGCGACGCCCAAAACAAAACAAAGGCTCACCTTTTTCTTCATGGCCATGTCGGGCCGCATGGATGTTTTTACGCGGTTGCGGCTCTTGATCACGTCGGTCTTGAGCGAAATGGGCCGTGGCCGGCCGTGCAGCTTGAGGAAAAGCCCGCAGGCGTTGCAGAGCACCGAGCCCATCTCGTCGCGTCGCCACAGCGGCGTCGTCGACGTGGAGCAGTTCTGGCATATTGGCAGCGTCGTTTCGCGGTCGTGGTTCGCCATGGTCGCCATCATGAATTCAGGACTGTCGTCGATCGAACGAGAAGGGAGAACCGGTATCGCACTGTTTTGCTGTTTCGTTTGTTGTGTCGTCGTGAAATTTTCTCAATGGGGACATATGCGAAAGGATAAGAGGTATGCGCAAGGGACGGGGGGGGGGGGGGGGTGTGTTGCTGGTGGATGGGCTTCCAGATGATAAGGGAGCGTCTGGAAAAAACCTTTATCGGTTGAGCCGATATGAGATTACACAATGTGGATTCGATTTTTTTCTATTCGGGGGTAGGGGAAAAGTGGGCCCGGTGTGGGTGGGAAGATGATAAGGCGCAGTGGGGAGGAGACACCCAAGCGGCGCGATGTAAGATACTCCGTAAGATACATAATACAGGGCCGCCTGGGTGCTGGAAATAAAGAATCTAGGAGAGAGATCTCTCTACGCGGCACCGAGCGTGCTGCTCGTCCCGATAGGTTCTGGTCTTTGTCCGGCGGAGTTCCGAGGAAGATACGTCGTAGAGCGGCGGCCGGAATCGTCGGTGGCGACAGCGTGTCTTTCAGGGGATGATCAGAGGGCATCAGAGGGCAGGGGGCACGAGGGAGAGATCGTGGAGTGTGCGCCGTGCGGTGGGATGTCTTGCCAGTGACTCTCTGTCGAGAGCCGGGCTGAGAGAGCGCCTGTTCTCCACCAAGAGCACGGAAGTAACGCCCAAAGGGGAGGGACGGGGGGACGACTGCTGCACGTCAAAGGGCAAATGCGCCACCCCCTGCCTTGCACGCGCTGTGCACGATCCGCTCTTTCCACTTTGGGCGCTTTCGAGAACCCCCCCCAATCCTCTCTGTCGGCACTAAGACTGGCGCAGGCAGAGAGGAAGGAACCTCGCTACGGGGCCCGCGGCAGGCCCGTCGGCGCCCTGGAATGCTCTGGCCTCTGGCTACGGCGCCCGGCGTGCGGCAGAGTCGGAAAGAGGAAGCTCTTTCGTGGACGTCACATTCGATCCGATAAGGAAGCTGTCCCGGCCCCTGCTCATTTGCGACGCGCTTTTCCGATAACTCTAACAAGCCGCTCTGCTATTATCGATAACTCAGCGCCGCGCTATCGCACCGTCACGAGGAGGCAATCAGAGTTTTCAGACAGTACGAGGACATATATGCACTGTGCTCCCGCGCACTGGTTTGTAATGCGGCAGTATGATTGGCCGTGTATTTCATGGCCAGAAACGGTATAGCGCGGACAGTGTGCTGGCTCTTATCTTATCGCGGTCGTTTTTTTTTTTTTTTTGGAATACCCCAGCTATTAATTCTCCTGTTCACGAGAACATTTACGACAACCAGCAACCCGTGCAGCAAACGACGTACGCAAAGGCTTGTCACTCCAAAGACAACTGCTCTTCCCTTCCAGACTCCCACCATCGAGCATCGTTACTCTTTCCTTTCGAGACCTGCTATCTGAGCATCGGCCCCCCTCTTACGACCAACCGCGGAGAGAAAAAAAGAAAAACTGCGGACGCTCTCGACCCGCGAAACCTTATCCCCCCCCTCCCCCACGATGCCGTCGACACACAAAAAAGAGAAGCCGTGGGACACAGACGACATTGACAAGTGGAAGGTCGATGCGTTCAAGCCGGAGGACAACGTGGGCGGCAGTTTTCTGGAGGAGTCGTCGTTTGCCGTGCTGTTCCCCAAGTACCGCGAGGTGTACCTGCGCGAGGCGTGGCCGGGCATCACGCGGGCGCTGCAGAAGCACGGCATCGCCTGCGAGCTCGACCTGGTGACGGGCACCATGACGGTGAAGACGACGCGGCGCACGTACGACCCGGCGGCGATTCTCAACGCGCGCGACCTGATCCGGCTGCTGTCGCGGTCGGTGCCGGCGCCGCAGGCGCTGCGCATCCTCGAGGACGGCGTGGCGGCGGACATTATCAAGATCCGCAGCCTCGTGCGCAACAAGGAGCGGTTTGTGAAGCGGCGGCAGCGCATCCTGGGGCCCAACGGGTCGACGCTGAAGGCGCTGGAGATCCTGACGGAGACGTACGTGCTGGTGCAGGGCGGCACGGTGGCGGCCATGGGCCCCTTCCGCGGGCTCAAGGAGGTGCGGCGCGTCGTCGAGGACTGCATGAACAACATCCACCCCATCTACATGATCAAGGAGCTCATGATCAAGCGCGAGCTCGCCAAGGACCCGCAGCTGGCGACGGAGAGCTGGGACCGGTTCCTGCCCAACTTCAAGAAGCGCGCGCTGAGCAAGCGGCGCGTGCCGCACAAGGTCACCGACAAGGCCAAGAAGTCGTACACCGCCTTCCCGCCGGCGCCGGAGAAGAGCAAGGTCGACCTGCAGATCGAGACGGGCGAGTACTTTCTCAGCAAGCAGGCCAAGCAGCGGGCGACCGAGACGGAGCGCCAGGAGCAGGCGCGCGAGCGCAAAGAGGAGAAGAAGCGCGAGCGCGAAATGGCCTTTGTGCCGCCCGAGGAGGGAGGCGACGATGCCAAGCGGAAGAAGAAGAAGCGGAAGACCAAGGAGACAAAAGAGGAGGAATGAGGTCAACGATGAGAGGGGGGTGGCTTCCCCCCCTTTGTTTTTATTCTGCTTTCCTTTTCTCTCGTCTGTTTTATCCATGGTTGTTCATAGCGTCTATGCAGGAAAAAGTTTGCTACAGTCGTATTTTACAGATATGGGGGGGGCAGGACGATGGAATGAATTGGCCAATGTTTCATCTTTCATCTTTCATGATTGTCCCCCTCGTGCCCCTAGAGCTTCGCCGGCGACTCGCGGCCGGATGACGCGGGCTCCTTGTCAAAGGACAGCACCAGCTTGCCAAACTGCCGGCCGGCCTTGATGTCGTCAAACAAGCTCTCGATGGCGGGCAGGTTCGCCTCCGACAGCCCGCCGTACACGACGCGGCTGACCACGGGGCGGATCTTGTGCTCGCGCACAAAGGCCACCATGGCGCGGAACTCGGCGCGCGAGCCCATGGTGGACCCCTTGAGCTCCAGGTTGCGCAGCACCGCCGACATGAGCCAGTCCATCTTGGGCGCCACGGTCATGCCGTACGACGACACGACGCCGCCCGGGCGCAGCAGGCGGCACGCGCGCTTGACAATGTCGCCGCCGGCGCCGTCGATGATGGCGTCAAAGTAGGGGCGCGCGGCGGGCAGCTGGCGCAGCAGCTGCTTGTCCCAGTCGGCGTCGCGGTACGACACGCCGCCGGCGACGCCCAGCTCGGTGCGCGCACGCTGCAGCTTGGCCGGGTCGCCCGACGTCACGTACACGCGGCAGCCGTGGGCGGCGGCGAGCTGGGCGGCGGCAATGGCGACGCCGCCGCCGATGCCGGTGACCAGGACGTTGCGGCCGCCCGCGGGCTGCGGCGCCCGCGTGGCGTTGCTCTTGGTGACGAGGGCGCGCCAGGCGGTGAGGCCGACCAGCGGCAGCGCGGCGACCTCGGCCGGCGACAGGTGGGCCGGGGCCAGCTCGAGCTCGTCCTCGGGGACCGCGAGGTACTCGGTGGCGGTGCCGGCATCAACGGCGGCGGCGGCGCCCAGGGCCGAGAAGCGCGCGTAGTCTTCGGGGCCGTCCGGGTCGTCGATCCAGTTGCGGCAGGGGACGAGCGCGACGCCGGCGCCAACGCGGGCCACCTCGCTGCGGCGGCAGCCGGGGCCGACGGCCTCGACGATGCCAAAGCCGTCGGCGAGCAGCGGGCTGTCAAAGGAGATGCCGGGGTAGAGGTTCTGGCGGATGAAGAGGTCGCGGTGGTTGAGGGCGGCGGCACGGATGCGGACGAGCAGCTCGCCGGGCCCGGGGGTGGGCTTGGCGACCTCCTTGAGTATGAGTCTGTGGGGTGGTGGTCAGCGGAAAGGGGAGGGGGGGGGTGTATCGTGGCGCTCCTGTCTCCCGTCGGGGTAAAGCGCAATGAGGAAAGAGGGAGGGGGGTGGGTGCAACCTACGGGTAGTGCACCTGGCCGGGCTTGCCGTCCACCTTCTGAACTTGCAGGGAAAGAGGCATCGTGTCAGCGCACGGGATCGCAAGGGTACGGAGTACGGCTGGGCAGCGGAAAGGCTCTGCGATTCGGGATTGAAAGGAAAGAGCGTCCGGACGAAGGCGAACGGCACGCTCGATCTACAGCAATGCGTGTTAGATTGTGCGCCTGCATGCCCCGTTTTAGTGTTCACCGTCCCCCGCATCCCTTCGTCCCCAAACTCGGCAGCCAGGAAGAAACCTCGGCAAAAGCCTCCCGCGACAGCACAGCGCGGGGACGACGGCGGTTGCGTGAGCACCGCTAGCTGTGCGCCAGACGACATGCCAGTGCAATGTTAGTAGTAAAGCATTCCTCCGTACAGCCAAAAAGGGGGTGACGTCGATGCGCGTCCCAGCCGTTGGCGGGCAAGGCTGCAAGACACACCAAGCAGGCTGGCCAGTCCCCAGTGCTGATTATAAAGCAGGACGCCGCCGGGCTGGAGGGCTGGCCTGGCCCTGACGTCGCCGATGTGGCAAGGCTCGTGGCGCCGCCCGTCTCTGATGCAAAACATACGAGGCCTCGTGTGTCTCAGCTCTGGCGGCGTACGGTGCTGGTTTTTAAAGACGTGGCAATACGTCGTCCTCCGCCCCCTCCTCCATCTGGTCTTTTGTTGCCCTCTGCTTATCAAGCGCGGCCCAGCTTGGCCCCATGCCTGGTTATCTGGCGGCGATCTGGACGGGATCTGCTTCGGCGAACGCACACCCCCTGCGCACATCGTCTGCAAGGCTGGTGCCTGCGCCCTGGCCATCCATCTGGGTTGCGCGCCGCATCACGGCGGGTTACGGGGGAGCGGCGGCCAGGCCGGGCGTTGAGAGTGCCAAAGGCTTCATGGCAGTGGCCGACGAAGGCACGGCTGTGGCCCCCCAGCCTGAGCACTCGGAGCAAATCCCGGCGACGACACAGGGAAGACACACCTTACTTGATTGGGACGCGAGTTGACAAAACAACAGGCGAGACAGGCGAGGGGGGGCCAATCAGAAGGGATGGACCGAGACGCCATCCATTCCCACGATTTGGTGACGAAGTCGAAGTCGATTCTCTCTGCCGCCTTGCGTCTGCTTTCCCTTTCTCTTCTTTCTGTTGCTGCGTCTCTCGCCGTTTGCGACTCGGCCGGGGGGTGAGGGGGGAGGGGGAGAAACGGGGGATAGAAAAAGGACGCCGGCCACCTTCAAGGGCGTCTCCATCTCGTACATAGTACGAGTATCGAGGACGGTGCAGGGGCAAACGCCTCCAGGCCGGTTCCACTCGGGTTCCTCCCATGTTCAGCTGTGTAAGATGCACAAGATACAATGCATACATATATGTACTCGTAGTCTTTTCCAAGTACGCCGTAGACACGTCGTAGGAAATGCTCTTGGGCCAGGCCACACTATTGTTAGACTAGGCAGTCCCAAGTGGTCGCCGAACTAATACGACGCAGCTGCTAGGAGGGATGGGGCCGCGCTGCAAAATTACGTGACGAGACAAGAATGTGGACGGTGGGGGGCGGTTGCGGCGAGCAGCGGCGGGCGCGGGCAGGGCACGAGGACGTGGCCGGGAACATGGACAAAGGGACCGGACGTCTTTCCAAGTCCGGGAACATGAGAGGCACGACATCAGGCTGGCGGGTGGTCGTCGTCTTCGATCTCCAGACGCCATCCTCGCAGGGCTCTGTTTCCTCTCTCCTCGCTCTCGTGCCCAGCCTCTCTCTTGCCCGCCCGGCTCTCCCAGGCAGAACACTGGCCATGCGCCGCGGTCCTCCCGTGCAACACATGGACGTCTGTTTCGCGCCTCCTCGGCTGCGAGCCCGTTGGCCTGCATGCCATCCCTTGCTTGGCTGAGGAGAGAGAGGCTGCATCCATCTCCAACGGTCGACCCGATCACGCAATTCGTCTCTAGGAGGAGAGCGAATGGCAGACACGAAGCCCGAAGAGAAGCCCGAAGAGAAGCCCGAAAAGATGGAAACTGGAAACCCTCCCAGTCCCAAAGCGTTGTCGTGTCCCCCCCCACCCCCTTTTTAGCTTTTTCTCTAGTTCTTCCATAGTCACATTGACCACACGGCGACACAGGACCTACGCACAAAGAAGAGAGCTTCTTAAACTTCTTTAACGTCTACGGAGTAGGGCCAAACCACCCCCCCGTAGAGCGCCGCGTCGTTTTGTTCTCTTGGTCTCTCGGGCATGCGCCGCCGGCAGTGCTCGCCGTCCTCGTGTGGGTTTCGGGGACAGCCTCTCTCTGTAGTCTCTCTCTGTCTCTCTCGCCTCCGCTCCCGTTTTTGTCGTTGAACTAGCCGTTTGAGATCCCAGGGTCGTGGTCCTCGCCGAGTCCTCGGGTCCCAATATTGGGAACGCCGCCTCTCGACAAGAGAACGGGGAGATATTAGTAGCCGTCGTTCCCTCTCGTTCTTTTCTTTCCCCTTCTTCTCTCTCTCACTCTCTCCTTCCCGCCTCTATTAGGTTTCTTGCAACTGTTTGTCGTCTTCAGACTACGTAGGAGATTTCTCTTGGATCTTCCTGCGGCCGATCTCTGTTTCTTCTTTTCTCTAAACCAGAATCTACGGTTACACCACGCGCACACACACACACACACACACACCCTCACTTATCCCTCTCTTCCAAACCTACCCGGGCCGCCGGGCTGTCACTTGTGGTGCGGCTGTCCCTCGCCCGTTCGTTTGAGCCTGGCCGTCTCTTCCCGTCTTGCATGGATCTTGCTTGACCTTGGCCTCCTTTATTCTTTCTTTTCCCTCTCTGTTGCCTCCTCCTCAAAACCACCCGGTCTCGCCCATCCCCGCCATGGCCTCCGCCGTCGCGTCCGGCGCCGTCTTTGGCGCCGCCCTCGTCGCATCCGGCGTCTACCAGCCCTCCGTCATCCTCGGCCAGCTCAAGTGGGAGAACTACCACATGCTCCAGGCGTTCTTGACCGCCACCGCCGCCAGCGCCCTCATCACGACGACGGCCCAGCGGCTCGGCTATGTCCGCTTCAGCCCCCGCCAGTACGCCGACCGGGGCTGGTTTGCGCCCTTCGACGGCAACGTCGTCGGCGGCCTCGCCCTCGGTGCCGGCATGGCCCTCGCCGGCGCATGTCCGGGCACCGTGCTGGCCCAGACAGCGCTGAACATCCGGTCGGGCTACTATGCGCTGGGCGGCGGGATCCTGGGCGGCACCGCCTGGTCGGCCATCCTCCGGCCCCGTCTGCAAAAAAAGAAGCAGGCAGCGGCTGCCGCGGCGGCGTCGTCGTCTTCTCCTTCGCCCACGGCGCCAGCAGCAGCACCAGCGCCGCCCCTGCCGACGAGCTGGCAGGGCCTGTTTGGCATCTCCACCGCCGCCGCCCTCGCCGTCCTCGAGGTCGCGTTCGCCGCCATTGTCGGGGCCACCGTGGCCGCCTATGGGCCCGGGCCCGACGCCAAGGTCCTCTCCCCGGTCGTCGGCGGGCTCGTCATCGGCCTCGCCCAGCTCTTCTCCGTCGTCGTGCGCAAGTCGATGCTGGGCGTCTCCACCGTCTACGAGGACGCCGGCGACTGGCTGCTGTACGCAGCGACGCCGCCGCCGTCGTCGTCGTCCAGCGACCGGAAGACGCCGGCCGTCAACTCGGTCCTCTTCTCGCTCGGCATCGTGGCGGGTGCGCGCGCGCTGGTCCTGGCGGTGCCCGCCTTTGGCGCAGGCGTCGCGCCGTCGTCGACGGCGGCAGCGGCGACGGCGGCGAGCATCAGCCCTGCCGTGGCCACACTGGGCGGCTTCACCATGGCGCTGGGGGCGCGCATTGCCGGCGGGTGCACGTCGGGCCACGGCATCAGCGGCATGTCGCTGTTCTCGGTGCCCAGCTACATCACCATGGCGGCGGCCTTTGTCGGCGGCGGCATCGTGGCCGCGCTGCTGTAACGATCGGGTCGATGGGAAAGGTGGGAGAGGTGGGAAAGGTGGGAGAGGTGATTGGTTGGTCCGGGCTCAAGAGCCCCAGGAAAGACCGGTTCGATGTGTGTCTACCCAGCGGAGGGGGGGTCTTTTTCTTCTACCCTCCCCCCCTCCCTTTTTTTTCTCTCTTCTTCTGCTGCCCTTTTTCTGCCGAATCTCATAGACTTTCTCTGCACGCCCGCTACGCACAGCGTATTTTGTACTTCCCCCTCCTCCCTTCTTCTTCTCCTTCTCCTTCTTCTTCTTCTTCTTAAATGCTATACGATACCACTCCCAAGTTCGCCATTGTGCATACGGCTGTACGTGAGCAAACCGCCGTCGTGTTTCGCAGCAGAGGAGAGTAGACGGATTCCCTTGTCGGTTCGGCCGAGGAGAGCCCGCCGCGCCTATGTCATCAACCCGGGGGCGGCGGCGTGGTCGCCTGCTGTTCCGGCCCCGGCTACTGCCGCCGCCCTCGGCGGCCGCCGGACGGTCACTTCCACCTCGAACAACATGGCCGCCTCCATCAGCCCCGCCTGGATCATCGTGGCCGCCGGCCGGGCTCCCCCGGGCCCGCCAAACCACTTCTGCAGCACAGGCCACGTCTCCGGGAACAGCGACCGGTCCGGCAGCATGTAGCGCACGCGGACGACGTCGGCCATGGTCGGCTTGTCGTACAGAGGGTGCTCGTCGACCTTGTCGAGCGCCGCCGCCACGTTGTGCAGGGCCTGGTCGGCCTGGTCGGCGACGCCCGTCCTGAGCTGGCCAGTCGCATAGTCGTAGCTGGGGACGGCGACAGTCATCAGCAGAAGGCAGAAGAGAGAGAGAGAGAGAGAATGCCGTTTCTCGAGACCTGACCTACCCCGTGCATCCAGAGACAAAGACAAAGTCGCCGGAGACGACGGCGCGCGAGTAGCCGATCTGGGCCTCAAAGGCCGACCCGGAGCTGATGAGCTGCGTAGCCATTGGACGCTTCTGTCCCCGAGGAGAGTCGATCGGCGTCACGGTTAGAGGCCTGGCCGACGCGGAAGAGATGTAGTGCAACAACTGTGGAAAGAGGGGGGAAGCGGTACGCAGCGTGTGCTGCAGGTGATGCTGGCGGCCGTTGAGAAATGCGGTCAGCGAAAAGAGGGGAAATGCCGAATGTCGTGCGTCCGATTCATGCGTCCAGAGTGGCACAGGACGAGAACAGGTTATTTGAATAAAATGAAATAAAATAAAATGAAAGCAGAAGACGATGAAAAAGGAAGGGTGGGCTAGCTATTTCAAAGAGCAATCACGGCAAGGTTGGGTTGAGCGGATGTCCGCCCATTGACAAAAAAAGAGGTTCCACGCAGCGGGTGAGTCATCTTCATCTCTCCTGCTTCTTCTTTTTCTTTTTACGCTCCAGCCGCTGTGGATAGTGTAGCAGGTATCTCGGCCTTGATCGGGTTTTGCTGAACGCCTGATAAAAAGAGGAAGAAGAAGAAAAGACAAAGGGCAAAATAAATACAGGAAGACCCTTCCACGGAGTCGACATGGCCGAAGACCCCTCCCCCCTTTTCGATCTACTACAGTACAATTATGCTTATACACAACTCGTGAGGATGGGGCGCTCTGAACCGGCCGTGACGTGCAGGTCTCGTGAAGTCTTCGAATAAACCCCGCGACCTCGACGATAGGTGCGCTTTGTGGTGACCAGTCATGGGAAAAAGGCCAACGGCCAAAAGATCGCCCTCGCGGCAGACATTGGGGCATTCCCCCTTGGCCGCCGCAGTCGGCAACCCTCAAAGTCCTGGGGGATTAGTCGGCACCTGCAGCGATGCCTCCTCTCCAAGATGCTGGTGGCTTTTTGCTTCTTACAGGCCCGTTTGTCTGCGGTATAGCAGCTGCCCCTCTGAGACGATGTTCACCGTGCACGGGAAGGTTTTGATTTGTGGGCAAAAGTGGTGAAGTGGTGGATCGTAGCCAAAGGTTTCCAAGCAACCCCTAAAATGTTTCTCGCGAAACGGGACGGAACAGGGCAAACCTCTGTATCCCCATCCGTCATGGAAGCGCTGGTTTTGTGTTTGTGGCCTCGGGGCGCCTGCTGCTCTGTCATGTGAATTGCCTTCCCATGAGAAGCTCGTAGTATGCCTTCTGGTCGAGTTCGCTCCCGAGGAGCGGGTCGTGGTCGTCAGCACTGTCTGGCGGATCGGGGTTGTAGCTCATAGCCAAGAAGTCGTCCAGCGTTTCATCTGGCGCAAAGCCGAGTGACCCGAGCGTCTGCGAGAAGCTGTTTGACCTGTGAGGCGAGTTAGCACATGCCAGTCCTCATCTGCTGGCCCGTCTTCTCTGGGATTTGTCTAAACGTACGATCTAGCGGCGTCTCGAGCAACAATATCGGACAGAGACGCATACCCCGCACCCACGCCACCCATGCCGTCGGGCTGCGGCTGTGCAGTGCCGTCATGCGTTTGCGAGAAGTCGGAAGGGTGTTGGTGGAGTAGGGACTCCAGCTTGTGGTCGTACGCCAGAGACACGGGTGGATGCGACGAAAGCGAGACGGAAGTCGTCGGTGCGGTGAGTGCGGTGAGCGGCGCCGACGCCGGCGGTGGTGGTGTCGGTGGCGAGGGCACCGGCGGCAGGGCGGGCGGCAGCGATAGTGGCATTTGCATTGGATGTATGCCAAGGTTGATGCCCCCCCCATTGGCAGCCATCGTTGTTGGGGGTGAAAACGACAGTGGAGGCGGATGCTGCAGAAGAGGCGGGGCGGCGGCAGTCGCAACAGAGTCCATCGCCTGGAACCCTTCCGAGACCCCGGGAGCAGGAAGAGCTTCTGCTCCATCTCCGTCTCCCGCCTCGGCATTCAGCGACGGGTCCTCGTCCCCAAAGAACGACTTGAAGACGGAGCTCTGCTGCCAGGACTGAATGTAAAACTCTTGCTGGCGGGGGTCCTTGATGGCGCGGATCAGCCGCTTGCCCTCCTCCTTCTGGAGGTAGCCCTCAATGACCGGGCCCAAGCTGGGAATCAGGTTCAGAGCAGCGCCCCAGGCAGCGGCGCTCTCGCGCATCGAGTGAAGGGCGCTCCTGTAGCCCTGCGCGGGGCCGCGCTTTTTCTGCGGGCGCAGATACAGACACGACTTGCCATGGCGCTCGCAGTAGCTGCACCGTGGCTTCGCATTCTGCGTAGATGTGTCAGCGCTGGCACGAGACAGACGGAGCAAAAGAAGGGGAAGGCGGCCAGCGGCCAAAGCCCGAGCATACATCGCAAGGCTGGTGGTTGATGTGGCAAAAGTCGCATCTGAAGAGAAAGCACGGGTCAGCATTGCGCAGAGCACGCGAGCCGCAGAGGAAGCTTTGTCTCCGGCCCTGGTCGGGAGATCAACGTACGCGCGCGAGCTCTTCTTCCTCTTCCGCGGATTCGACGCCGAGCCCTCTGTCGTCTCGCTGGCGGCGATTGGCTCGTCCAGGGCCGCAAGAGACGCATCGTGCTGGTCCATGAGCGAGGCCGCCAGTCCTGGCCCGGCCACCCGCAGCGCCGTGGGGACGCGTGTGGAAGAGACGGGAAAGGAGGGCGGAAGCACGGGAGCACGGAAGCACGGAAGCACGGGAGCACGGCAGCTCGGGAAGGGCGGGCTTTCGGGGTCGGCCCTTCGTCACCGCAGATGTCGCCAGCCGAGACGCGCGATGCCCATTGCCATGCCCCAAGACGCCGCTGCTTGTGTAACCCGGGCCTGCTGGTTCTCGCGCGTGGCCTTTCCGTTGTCCCTTGTGGGCGGTCTCGTTCCGTTTCGGTGGCGTGCGTGTGTGTGTGTGCGTGCGTGTTCTCGCGCCGTTGATCGTGGGCCGAATTGACTCCGCTCGAAGCCTCGTCGAGAGCAGCTGGGAGGCAGTCCCGGTCCCACTTTTCAAGGCATCGGCGCTCGCCCCATTGGCTGCGCGGCGAACACCCTTTCCAACGCCTTACGAGTGACAAGTATTAAGATGCGTCCCAGGTGACAGGATTCCCCTCTTTTTCTTGTCGAGTGTTCTTTCTGCGAGAGGAGTTGCACCTTCCCCCCGTCTATTCCCCACTCATTAGTTCCTCCGCCGGGAAGGAGGGACTGGCAGAACGCCGCAGCTGCCAGTAAGTACCACGTATTAGTGCCGGCTGGGGCGCTGCGTCTGGGGTTATTTGTTACGCCGGCCGCGGTCGCAAACCTGTCCCGTCGCCTGCACTGCCGGTGGATCCAGGCCTCCACTAAAACGTCCAAACGCACCTGCCGAGGGCATTCCAGATAACCCGCCTGGAGCGCACCTGCCGGCACTCGTGGTTCTGCGCTGTATCTTACTTAATACGCCGTATCGTAGTCGTTCTTTGTGATGCACGCCGCAGTCTAAATTGCTGCGTGCCGTTGCCTCCCAAACCCGTGTGCTGTGTGCGTGCACGAACAGCCCCCTCTCCGTCCGGCACCCTCTTCGCGCGCTCTGTTATGAATGCGGGCTTCTGGAGCACCGACACACGCAGAACAGGTCTCTCGCAAAACGGTGTGCGACACGTCGCCCAGGCCGGCCGCACGAAAGCTTTGCGTTGTAAGTCGGGATGCGTGGGACGGAACGCTCCTCGATGACGCCGAGGGACACACGACGGACTACCTCTGCACGGACAGACTCTCGGAACTGGCGGGGCGCAGCCGCGTTCTGAGACGTTGTCGAGCTGCCGCTGTCGCACAGCAGACACAGGGCCGCCTGCTGCCGTTTGATGTCGTCGTCTCCCGCGTAAATCGAGCGACGGGCGTTGTGGAAGAGCAGACAGACCTGCTGGCAGACAGACCTGCTGGCAACCACATGCCAGCCGACAGCACCGAAGGCGTGCCGTCACAAATTCCATAACAAAACAACCCACCCAATCTCAGGCCGCGAACGGTCGTTGCGCCGACATGGTGGTGCAGCAGCCCCCCTCGGCCATGGCGTCGCCTCTGTCTGTGCCGCCGGCAAACCTGCGCAGCTTTGATCCGGATGCGACCATTGTGCTGGTTGGCTGCCGCGGCGCCGGCAAGCGGACGCTGGGCTTCATCGGCGCCATGCACCTGCGGCGCCGGCTCGTCACAGAGGACCACTATTTCGAGCAGGCGACGGGCATGTCGCGCGGCCAGTTCCTGAGCTGCCGCGGCGGCGGCGAGTTTGCGCGGCGCAACGCAGAGGTGTTCCGCCAGATGCTCCAGGCCAACCAGCGGCGGTGCATCATCGAGTGCGGCATGAGCAGCCTCGCCGACGATGCGCAGAGTGCGCTGCGTGCGTACGGCAAGGCGCACCCCGTCATCTATGTGCACCGCGAGCGCGAGCAGGTCTTGCGGTTTCTCGACGCCGCCGACGCCGACCAGCTCCTGCGCGCCGACCAGAGCCACCGCCAGTGCTCCAACCTCGAATACTACAACCTGTACGACCCGTACCGAGGCTGCCTGGCCGCGGCGTGCAGCACCGGCGACTCCGCCACAAGCAGCGACGGCGACGGCACGAGCAGCCCGTGGGACCAGAACCAGCACAGCAGCTACGGCAGCATCAGCACGACCAACAGCGCCGGCAGCAGCCATCACCAGAGCCACCCGCTGGCCGGCTCCTCGTCGCGCCTCTTCTATGCCAAGGAGGACTTTACGCGCTTCCTCGACCTCTTCCAGGAGCAGCCCTGGCGGAAGCAGTGGGCCGAGAGCCCCTTTTCGCTCAATGCCCTGCCCCCCGAGTATCGTGCCATTTCGTACGCGCTGCGCCTGCGGCTCTCCTACCTCGTGGACATGGACATGGAGTGGGAGGACTTTGAGGCGCGCGGCGACTGCGTCGAGCTCGTCATCGACCACTGGCCAGACGACCGGCTCAACGTCATTGCACGACAGGTTGCGCTGATTCGCCGGAAGCTGGATGTACCCATCATCTACACTGTGGAGGAGAACCCGCGGGACGAGCGCAGCCGGCCGCTGGAGGAGCGTGACCGCATGGACGCCGAGCTGCTGGAGCTCGGCCTGCGCCTCAACGTGGAATACCTCAGCCTGGATCTGCAGCGGAGCGACGACCTCGTGCACCACATCCTGGCGCGGCGCGGCCGGACCAGCATCATCGGCGACTTCTGGTTCCCCGGACTGACCGCGCCGCAGTGGTCGGCCTTTAGCCACGTCCAGAACTACGAGCGCGCCAAGAAGCTGGGCTGCAACGTCGTCCGCATCGGGCGCTTCTGCACCGGCGGCAGCCCGGCCGACGAGCCTCTCAAGTTCAAGGCCAGGGTTTCGCAGGCGGTCGCGGACCCGAAGCCGCCGCTCGTGGTCTTTGACTACTCGCTCCTCGGCATCCGGCTGCCGCTGCAGAGCCTGATCCTCAACCCGGTCAAGCACGCCGACGTCCCCAACCAGCGCGACCACCTCGCCGTCGTGACGAACATGGAGTCGAACATGCGGGCCATGTTTCGGACGGGCGTCCTCGACTCGCTCAACTTTTACACCATCGGCTCGCACATTGCCTACTCCATCACGCCGGCCATCCACACCGCTGCCTTTTCCTTTTCCGGCATGGCACACACGTTCCAGGCCGCCGCATGCTCGACCCTCGACGACCTGCGCCACCTCTTCCTGGCCGCGGGCAGCAGCGGCAACCGCACGTTTGGTGGCGCCACGCTGGCCGCGCCGTTCAAGGTGGCCATCCGCCCGCATCTCAAGTTTGAGAGCCAGCACGCGGCCGCCCTGGGCGCCGTCAACGTGATCCTGCCGCTGCGCGGCCAGGCGGACTCGGTGCTCGCGCATGTCAACGCGCGCAACAAGGCCGGCGCGTGCAGCGAGTTCTACGGCGACAACACCGACTGGAGCTCCATCTACCGGTGCCTGCAGCGCGCCGTGAGTCCGCGCAACGTGGTGCAGCCGTCGCGGACGACGGGCCTCGTCATCGGCGCGGGCGGCATGGCGCGCGCGGCCATCTATGCGCTGGTCCGGACGGGCTGCCGGCACATTTTCATCTACAACCGGACACCGCAGCATGCAATGGAAGTGGCCGACCACTTCAACGCGTGGGCGCAGAACCAGAGCCATGGCCATGGCCATGCGGTGGCGGCGGTGGCGGCGGTGACGGCGGCGGCGTCGTCGGCCAACGGCATGGCTTCCGCAAACGGCCCGAGTCCCAACAACAGCAGCGCCAGCAGCACCACCACCCCCACCACCCCCACCACTGCCAGACTCTGCCACGTGCTGGCGACCAAGGACGACCCGTGGCCCGCAGAGTACCAGCCGCCCACGATGGTTGTGTCGTGCGTGCCGGCCATCAACCTGGACGGCAGCCCGGCGGCGGAGTTTGAGATGCCGCGTCAGTGGCTGACCAGCCCGACGGGCGGCGTGGTTGTTGAGGTAAGAAATCCCCAGTCCCCGCCCCCCCCCCCTTCCCCTTTTCTTAGCCTTCCTCGAAAAACATTCACTAACTCTATTTTCTTTTTTCCTTTCTTTTTCTTCTCCTCCCCCCACAAAAACAGCTGGCATACGAGCCTCTCATTACACCGCTGGTGGCGCAGATGCAGCTGCTCCACGACACGGTGTCGCCGGCATGGGTGGTCGTGGACGGCCTCGAGGTGGTCAGCGAGATGGCCATTGAGGCTTTTGAGCTGATGACCGGTCGCATGGCGCCCAAGCGGCTGATGCGGACGGTGTGCCGGCAGGCATGGGACCTGCAGCAGCGGGGGGCGTCCGTGTCGGCAGCGGCGGCGGCGGCGACGGCGACGGCGGTGGCAGCAGCACCCGTCCCAATGGAGATACCATTGACAGACGTGCGATGAGAAAAGGGCAGTCCGGGGGAGGGGTTTACGTTTGGCCGCCTCGATGACGAGACGGCCGGCCCTTGATGGAGATTCTGGGCCTTGCGCCATTTTTTTCAGCGGGAGGGACGTCTTCCCGAGCTCTTGGTCAAAAACAGAAAGGGGTGCGGCCAGGCGGAGGGAGCGAAGCGGAGAGATTCTAATATGGAATAACGATATCCGGCGTGGGAAGCTATACTGTGTTTATTGACGAGTATAAAGAAGGAACTCCGCTGCTGTTGCCTTTTTTTTTTGCATAAAACAATCTAGACAGAATCATGAAAAAAAATGAAAAATAAAACCCTACCAGGTTGGGAAAAAGTGTAGACAAGAGGAGCAGAAACGTGTAGCACACTCCCTTTATTTGTTCTTTTTTCACCAAGGCGCCATTGTCTCGTATCGTAAGAAAAGCGATAGCATCCAGGAAGACCCGTTCTGTTCGATCTGTCTGGAGCCACCAACAAACAACAGAGTGGTGATACTGGGGAGTGGCTCGATATAAAAAGGCCCCGAGAGCAAAAAAATACATTAAAAAAGGAAACGTAGTGTGAAGTGTTCCATTGGATCCCTAAAGGGCCTAGAAAGGAAGAAAAAAAAGGGGAGAACCCTTGTTTATAGATGCTGGTCGTGTCTTGGGATGCGCTCATGCAAAAACTAAAAGAAACAATAAAGAGACGGAGGGGGAAAATATATAAAAATCTGCGGATTCAATAGTGGAAAACAGAAAGTAGGGAAAAAATGCCCAGAGTAAAAGAGAAGAAGTAAAAGAAAGAAGAAAAGGTGTACACGGCCCAAGTCATTTCGCGACTCGTCCGGCCGTGAGGAAAGGAGAAGGCCCGCCGTCGCCGAGCCGCACAGAAACCGCCAAATACGAATGAAGATGCTGTCCGAGACCTCGCACACACACACACACACACCCACACACCCAAAACTCCCAAACAATCCGCTACCGATAGAACCGAGCGTGCCGAGAAAAAAACCGAGAGGAAGAGAAAAGAAAGAAAAAAAATGGAAACTAATAAAGACAACAAGGCCCCTCACGAAGAGGAGGATGCTAAGAGAAGAGGAAGGAAAAGAAAGAGGCAATGAAAAGGGAGAAAAAAAAAAGGGAAGATCCTCTTTTTTCTTCGTCTCTCCCCTCCCCCCCTCCTCATACCAGCTCAAAGTCGTCGTCGCCCGCCTCGTCCACGACCTCGACGGGCGGCGCCGGCTTGGGCGGTGCAGCATTCGCCGCCGCCGCCGAAGATGCCGAAGATGCCGATGATGCTGATGATGCCGAGGCGGCCATGCGCAGCATGCGCCGCACCTTGTGGCGCTTGACGGCGTCGCCGTTGGCGTCGAGCACCTCGTACTCCTTCTCGATGAGCTTCTCGACGAGCTTCTCGGTGGCGCGGCCGTTGGGCTTGACAAAGACGTCGAGGGTGAGGGCGGCCGGGGGCGAGTCGGTGTTGTCGAAGCTGTACAGGACCGAGGCGGAGGGGAAGCCGGGCGCCGGCTGCTGCTGCTGCTGCTGCTGCATCATCCCCGCGCCGCCGCCCCCGGCAGAGAGCGAGGCGGTCGAGCCGTCCATGTCGTCGGTGCGCGCGAGGCGCGCGGTGTCGGCCGTGGAGAGGACGGAGTGGCAGCTGTGGCGGACGCGGCCGGGCGGCATCCACCAGATGTTGCGGTTGCCCTTGACAATGTGCTTCTGCTGCGGGTGTGCGTAGTGGGGGCTGTCGCTGGGAGAGGGGGGGACGTCCAAGGTCAGCTTTCCTTTTTCTTTTCCTTTTCCTTTTCATGCCCGCCCTGCATGGGGCGTGTCTGTCCCTTACCTGGCGCGGGCGGGCCGCACTTTCGTGCCGACGCACTCGTCGCGGCTGGTGTAGCTGGCGAAGAACGCGTAGCGGTCGGGACGGACGCCGTGGGACCACTTGGCAGCCGAGTCTTTGGTGCGCTTGAAGTCCTTGTCGGCGGCACGGAGGTCGCGCTTGTACTGGGGAGAGGCAGGAGAGTCACACGCCATGGGACCGTGAGCAAACAGGCGCTGCTCAGAGGCTGGTGAGAGGCAGCTCAGAGGGATGCCCCGAGGGATGCGGAGGAGGCCGGGTGTGTTGGGAGGGTCTAAATCGACAGAGCGTATAGATCAAGAGACGGATGTATATGTAGGCGGCAGGGCTGTGAGAAAGAATGCGTCTGAAATATGCTCTTCAGATGCTGCTGGAATCGTAGGAGCGCTTTGGATGCTTGGAGAAGAGGAAGAGAGAGAAGAGAGAGAAGAGAGAGAAAGCGAGTGGTGAGATCGATGGACAAAATAGGAAGAGAGACGGCAAGGCCGGCGAGGGAGGGGAAACGGAAGGATAAAGAACAACGAGAACAGGAGAACAGGAGAACAGGAGAACAGGAGAACAAGAGCGAGGTGAGGTCCTCTTAAAGGGAGAGTGAGAGAGACGGGGGAACGAGGACGCTTGGATGCAGCCGCAACGTGCCGGTTCCGTGCTCTACGCCTGCTGTTAGTGAGTGGCTGCGGCGCGCCGAATGACTCAAAAGACCGGCGGAGTGACGAGCGAGCGGTTCGACCAGGCCAGGGCGCTGTAAGTCGCACCAGGCTGACCGGCGGGAATGGCGTGGGGCGGTGCAGCTGCGCAGCTGTGTCCGATTGATAAGCGATAAGGGCGGGCGCGAGTTCCAGGGGTCCGGGGGGCAGGAGTGGGGGGGGGGGGGGGGGGGGGGGGGGGGGGGGGGTGTAACGGGGGGGGTGTACGCGGACCGGGGGCAGGGGGGAGGGGGCCGGGTGATTGGAAAGACACTCGTTTTGGCGATCTGCAGCGTTGGCGATGGGGAAGAGCGAGCGAGAAGGAAAAGAGGGAGAGAGGGAGAAAGAAGAAAGCAAAAGAGCAGACGACGGCGGACGGGCGCGCGCGCGTATTATCTACTGCGGGCTGCGTATCGTCTCACGGCTGATGTCCTGGCCTGGCCTGGGGTTGATCTCGGGTGACAAAGGGGAATTTCCCTATCTCTCTCTGCAAAGTCCCGCGCGTTCTTCGGCCTTCGGGAGGCTACGTGACCCCAGGCGACAACAACAGCTGCGCGCGGCGGCTAGGCTCGATTGCGACGGGGTCAAGAGCACGGGCGGGGGGCACCAGGGACAGACATCTTGCAAGTGTAGCGTGTGTATGTACCGCTGACGCGCGGGCAGCCCGGCAGCATCTTGGACAGGCAGAGCATCTCGTCCCTCGGAAGAGCAGAAGAGCAGCGCCAAGTCGAGGAAGCAGACGGCCGGCCTCTTCCCTCCTGGTTGCCTCGGGTCTCGCGAGGATGAGACACGTCCCCGCCTGGCCTGATGGGCGGGCATGAGTATGGGGGGACCCGGCTTGTTCCTATTCTGGTAATCGGCAACCTTGCGTCGTGCAGCTTATCGCTGCCTACATACCTCCCCCCCCCTCCCCTTTGTTGATAGTCACCGGGCGCCCCCCCCCCCACTCGCTTCCAGCCTGTCATGCTCCGTCCTGCACCACACATGCCCCGGGTCGAGCGGCTGACCCACGAGGGGGGAAGGGGGGGGGGGGGGAGGGGGGGACGAGGCCATCAGCCGATCTTGTTTGTCGGCCTGCGGGCTGTGCGTCTTACAGCCTTTTCTTGCATGTTCATATGGCCACTCTGCCTGGCCGCTTTTGGGAACGGTGCAGAAGAAGGCGGCCAAGGACAAAGCGAAAGGAGGTTGGAGGCGTAGCGAGGGGAGGCAAAGAAAGGCACCATGTGCCTGGCTGGCGGCCGCTGGCTGGACAAGAGAAGAAGACCGGCGGAGGGGGGGGACCTTACCCCATGCGGTCTCCCCTCCCAGCCGGAAGAGAAAGACTGAAAGAGGTTGCAGGACAAAGACGCGCTTCGCCGCGATGACGAAACGGCTGGATTGTAAGGACTAATGTGGGGAGGGGTTGGGGGGGGAGAAGAAGAAGGGGGGGTGGCAGCAATGCCCGCTCCCGAAATAGCAGTCTGCCCTTTGCCCTTTTTGTTTTCGTTTTGGCATCTCTCTCTCCCCTCACCAAAATCACAGGGGCGTACATGCATGGCTACGGGAGGTGACGAAGAGACCGCCCGGAACAAGGCTGGCAGACGACGAAAGGAAGGAGAGGGAAAATATGAAAAAAAAGAAGAAAAGAAGAAAAGAAGAAAAGAAGAAAAGAAAATGAACCCTTCGCCTGTGCCTCCCAGGGCTCCCGCCATCACCAGAAACACGCTCTCCTCGTGCCGCCGCTTCTCGAATGCCATTTGCTGGACAAACAGCAGGTTTCAGACCAAAACAGAAAACACCCGCCCCCCTTCCCTTCCCGAGAGTCTCCGGCCTTGCCCTCCAGTTTCGTTTCTTTCTTCTCCCTCCCCCCTTGGGACGTAGGAACACTGCTCCCCCTTGTTCCCTTTGTACATGTACATGTACATGGAGTACGGGACACCCTCCCTTCTCTTATCTCGAAACCAGAGAAACACCTTTGCGTCATCGGCATGGACGGAGCATGCGCGAGCAACTCCCCCGGCCCGACAACAAGACGCGACGCTGTGTGGAAGACGGACTGGGAACCAAAACGCGTTGTGTTGGCACTAAGGACGGTTCTGCTCGTCACATCTGGCCGTATTAGTGAACGTCTCTAGCATCTGCAATAAAACGCCGCAAGCCAGCCGGTTCCCAAATCAAGTCATCATTGGACGGCCCTGCTCCTCATGTAAACAGAAAAACAATCAGTCGTCATCTCGCCAAATTAGACAACGGCGTTCCTTGCCCAGCGACGATCTCTGCTCGTGATATGTATTTCATTATCTTACATCTCTGCATGGATGACCCCCCCCCCCCCCCCCCCTCCCCAAACTAAACCAACCGCCAAATGCCACCTACCCATAATGCTCCGAGTGTTTTCTTTTTGCGTTCGCGTCCTCCGCCCCCCCCTCCCAAGTCTGTTCCGCCGATGCCCATGTTCCAATTGTTCCAACAACACCCCTCCTTCGTCTTCTTCCTCCCTTCTCTCTCCTCATGCCCCTCAACGGATGCCGAGACCCCTGTCTCAATGAGGCTACGAGGCGGCTGCTGCACCTAACGGAGAGACAGTTCCGGGCCATGGATGTCGTTCAAGAGCTCGCCAAAAAGATCCCGGTCCTTTGACTTTTGGTCCGCAATGTCTTCGAGGAGATTTTCGTCCGCGACCTTGCCGAGATTCCGGATGATCCGCCACGCCCGCCGAAACTCGTCGCGGATGCCCACAATGCCACTGTGCGTCACCGTGCGGGCAACGTTGTGATCCAGTTCGAACGGGTCCTCGATAGCAAAGAGGTACCGGTGCTTCACCTCTTTCAGCTCGACAACGGCTTTGGCTGCCGCCGGGCTCTTGCTGACCCCAGCGTCTCCCACGCCCGGTGACGGTTGCGCCTCGTCTGGTGCGCCGGCCTGTTCCTTTGGGCCATCACGCTGCAGCGGAGGCGTGGGCGTGGCAGCTTCCTCCACAGACGGCGGAGATGTCGCCTGGTTTTGCACCTCGAGCACGGTTCTGGCTCCCGTCCAGCCCTTGGACTGTTTCGATATCAGTCCACCCTGCGTCCGCAAACTCAGGACATCCCGGCCCCAGTCAAAACCCCTGCACGGCACTGTGCTCATGAAGTTGCTCTGCGCGTAGTATTCAAAAAAACCTCGAAGGAGATGGCCGGTTGAGTCCTTGTTCTGGTTCAACAATCCCTTGCTGGAAAGGTCTTTGATCTCTCCCTCGTCACGCCAGAATCGCACGTCGCGGCCGCGGCACGAAACCGTTTCCTCAACCTCCTCCGGCGACAACCCCTCTGGCACTGGTTTTGCGAGGAGCTGCAGATTGGGACAGACAAAGGGCTGTGCAATGTTGACAAGGTAGTGGAGCACCATGAGGACATAGCCATAGCTGCTGAGAGTTCCGCGGTACGGCGTATTGATGCCGCGCATCTTCGCCCAATGCTTGACAAACAAAACCAGCGGCCGCACCCTAGCATCGGTGTGCGAGTAGCATCGGAGAAGCAGCGAATTCTGCAACGCGAGGTGGGCTGAGAAGTTGATGTCGCATTGGACTCCGGCTCCCGTTTTCGGGAGCTCCAGGCGGTCTTTGTACGGGTCCCGTGGTTGGTTCGGGGCCAGCTTGGACGGGTCTGTCAGTTGGCGTGCAAGCGAAATCACTGGCGCTGTCTCGGGGGTCCTCGCCACAACATAGTCAAACCGACGTCCCGGCTGGTCGCATTTCTGGAGAGGCATCCGGAGTATGCCCACATACTGCTGGACCACTTGTGCGTCGGAGCCGTCGTAGCAGTTTTTAGCAAGAGCCTTTTCAAACTCTGCTGCAAGCTGCAGGCTTTTGTGCCGGCGAGCTACCGCCCGTAGGCTTGGCTTATCCATTGTTTGGGAAAAGCTATCCACCTGATCGCGGATCTCAGGATTCGCAATGCCCGAGATGTAGTGACGGATGACAACAGAGAGAACTGTGTTTCCAGGCGAAGCGGTGTCACGTCCGCCGCACTGGAAAAGAAGCTTGGTGGCTCGGTCATGGTATTGGCTGGGGGGCTCAAACTGGCCTTGCTCCAGAGTCATCACCTGGAGCGATGGAATCTTCCGCAGACTTTCGACAGCAACCTGAAGCTCTTTGTTGTAGCCGAGAAGATCGAGATAAAAAGTCGGCTTGTTTTGCAGGTCCTTCCAGGACTTGATTCTTCTCAGCGCATCGTCCTCGTGGTGCGCGTCTTTCTCACGACTGTCGCGCGTCTCCCAGAGCATCGCGAGCGATTCCCCTTCCACTTGCGTGTAGACACCATAAAGAGACCGGTAGTTGAGCTGCGCTGGTGTGTGGGATGTCGCCAGAGACCGCGTAGCCCAGAGCCGACTTTGGAGCCTCTCATCGGCCAACCCTTCCACAAATGCATGGCAGACATCAGTCAGGATTTTGAGATCTCTGTCTTTGAACTCTCGTGCCGTGGAATGTGTAATGTCGCGCCCGCCAACTTTTCTGAGAATGCGCTTGGCAGTCGCGTAGTAGTTCCCAATGCTTTGGTTCACCTGTTGCTTGAGATTCGCAAGTGCCTGGGTGTACTTCTCCCCATGTAACGGCTCGTCGTCCAGAGTCGATTCTTTCCGAGCATGGGCTTCCTTGACGTAATCGGGGCCGCTTTCCTCGACACGCGTCTGAGTTGGGTCCGGCTCAAACGCAGCGTCTTCTTCGGCTTCCGGACCGTCGTGGTCGGGCAGCAAACCCCTTTCCCACTCCGCCCGCTCCTCAAGAAGATCAGCTTGGAGCTGCTTCGGTGGCTTCTCGCACAGCTTGATGATTGGAACACGAGTTCGAGACAGGAGGCGGGCACCAAGGCCAGCGTCCAGAAAGACTTTCTCAATGAGACGGGGTATTGGGGATTTTGGGAAATCTGGCTGAGGGTGGGAAAGCGGAGAGATGACGCCAAGGTCCATATCGGAAGCCTTGGTTGCGAACCCAGAGGATAGGCTACCAAAGCACATGAGTCGGACGCTGCGAGGTGGAAAATCCGGCCTGCTGTTGGCCTCAAACTCGTACTTGGCCAAGGCATCTTGGCACAGTCGCTCAATATAAGCCCGAAATCGCTCTTTCTCTTGGATATCTGCCGGTTCGATTTCTGCGCGAGCAACAATTTGTTCGCACAGCTGTTCCAGCAGGGCCGCCTGCGTTTGAACGTCCTCTGCCCGGGCATGATAGAGGCGACCAGAACCCTGGATGCTGTGCGACCTTGCACCTCTTGGAGACGGCGCATCAAACGGACTAGGCGACTGCTGGTGCGAAGGGTGCGACCTCCAGTTGAACGGGTCGTCATGCATTGCAGGACCTTGATATGACAGTGACTGGTGATGGCGTGGCTGCGACGGATACGACGGGGCTCCGTTGCCTTGACCTGTCAATGGCATCGGGCCGTTGCCGAAGTGTGAGGGTCGCAGAGTCGCCGACTGTGGCCGCTGAGCAGTATGCTGATGCTGGTTGTAGCTGTGGTGGCTTTGAAACTGGCCGTACGGCTGCTGCTGGTGAGGGTGCTGAGGCTGGTGAGAATGCTGGAACTGGTGATGGTTGCCGTATGCAGGAGGGCTGACGTAGTTTCCTGCCGAGTGCGGCGGGGGCGGACGTGGATCAACAGGAATCGAAAGCTGGGCAGACATTTGTCTCCGCTGAGCTTGATTGGGGCGCTTTCGACCAGACTTGGGCGAAACTGGAGATTGACCAGGCGTCGCCGCGGCTGCAGGAGATACTCTATTTTGGCCAACGACCCCCGCCGAGCCTGGGGACGAGTATCCGTAGTTGGACATGGGGATGCCTGAATCTCGTGACGCGTTCGAGGATGCTGCAAAATACCCGTTCGTGTCGTTGCTAGCGATGGCCATCGTTCTGAGTCGGTCTTCAAGCGGCGCATTCGGCGTCCCTGCAGCTCCGTCCGGCCGGCCGCCACCCCCCGCCCGGCCTAGCTGTTGTTGATACATGGTGAAAAGGCTTGGAATGCACGGCTAGCCATGAAATGCCGTGGGATAGAAAGGAGACAAACAGTGAGCTGCCCAAAACGAAAAGAAGCGGAAGCCAACGACAGACTGTGCGTTGTTGGACAGACGGCAGACGGGACACGGGTGTCGTGAATAGTGGAACTTGGGGAACTCGTGCCACCGCGGGCGATGAGGGGTGCGGACAGCCGCCTGACAAGGGAGGGAGCGTGGCACGAAATCTGCAAACCCTGCAGCAGTTATGCAACAGCAGCAGCGTCGATGCTACGAAACTGACCCGATTGCACCCTCAGACGGCAGCTTTCGCTTTCCCCGCGCCAGCGCCCACGACGTAGACTTCTGCAGACTTGACCGAAAGGGAGCGCGCTGTCGCTTTGGAACAACTGGCAGGGCAGTGTGCTGTTGGGGGGCGCCCGTGATTGATGAGGCTCCTAAAACTGGCGATGTTGGGTTTGTTTGGATTCTTTGTCCCTCCTTCTTTGCGCAGCTTTTGGCTTCGTTAGTTCGTTGTGCTGTCGTAGATCAAACCTGGCGGGCAGGTGCCGGATCACCTGGGTCGTTCCTTCCTCGAGCAATGTGGTTGGTTCTGTGCTGCGGGCAACTGCGTTGGAGGTGCTTTCCGCTTGCTGCTTTCTGTTTCCGGATTAACTTGACGTTGAATGTTGGCGGTGGGTCGGTACCTATCTATACCTGATAATCCGGTGATATATGCTGCTAAAACAGAGTACAGAGTAAGTACTCTCTACTTCCAGGCTACCTTTCAAATCAGAGTGCAGGGCGGCAGCCGCCTCTGATTGGCCAAGGCCAGGCCCCTGCCGGCTTTGCTCCTAATCTGCCTTCGGCGCCGTCACAACTCCAGGATTCCTACGACGTGCATTTCCTCTCCCTCCTTCTGGTTCTCGACGTCCCATCCTCCGCCAGCACGACTTGTCGCAGTCTCCGTATCATCGGTACGCCCATATCGAATGCACGTGCGGCAGAGCTGCAAATTCGAAACGCTTCCTCGCCGTACCAAAGCCGCCCGTCATCTAACATCGCCGACGCTCCGCGACGCGTCTGCACAGGGAGAGCCTCGCGCCCGGTACCCCTTCTTCCGACTGGCTTTCCTTTCCCTTGCGATTCCTGGCCACGACCTCGATCCTTGTCTTCAGACCCTGCTGTGTATCGCTGGTGTCGTCTTTTCACGATGAGCTCCGCTCCATCTGGGCAGCCTGGGGATCAACCCAACGGCGCAAACCCCAAACCGCTCAAAAAACTCCCGCCGCACCTCTTGCGACGCAAGCAGCGGACCGCAGACCCTCTTGTTGCGCGGAGGAAGCCGACGCAGAGGCCCCCGGCAGCTCCCACTACGAGCATCCTGTCGTCAGCTAACCGGAGTGGGATCACCGCACTGAGCCTTCCGTCGGAGGCGAGGACGCTGAACACCTTCAATGCCGAGGATGAAGCCAAGAAGCTCGCTGCTTTTAATGCGCAACGCAAAGCGAACGGCGGGTGGACAGACCCGACCCCGCCACCTGGGTACCGCGATTTCCCCGTCGTTACAACGAAGAGGGCCCTCCGAGAGGGCATCCGATACCATGTCATGCGGTTTGCAAAGGCCGCGAAAGGGGGGGACGACGAGACCGAGGTCGACCCGACGAACCAGGAAGAATTCACACGGCCGGTGTCTCTGCACCGCCGCGATCCCCGGCAGCCAGCGCCAGGGCGCGTCGTTAAGGAAGAGCCGCTCGCGGCACCATCCCCGCCCACGGCCGACGACAAAGAGGCAGAAAAGGCCGCCCAGCAAAAAGCTGAACGAGAGGCCCAGAGGGCCATAGACATGGCACAGATTGCTCCGGTTGCTAAGGAGTCCAGCGCGAAGAAGCCTGTCCAGCAGCAGAAGAAAGAAAGGCAGTTCCAGCTCTATTTCCCCAAGAACACGGCCGAACAGAAGAAAGAGACGGAAATTCGCTACGAAGAAGCTCTTCCATGGCATCTGGAAGATGCCGATGGTAAGAACGTCTGGGTCGGCACGTATGTGTCTGCCCTCTCCGAAGCGAACATTGCGCTGGTCATCAACGGCTCGGCATTTCGCATGGTGCCTCTCGAGAAGTTCTATCGGTTCACGCCAAAGCCCCCTTTCCGAGCTTACTCGATTGAGCAGGCAGAAGAAATCATGGCCAAGAAGATGTCTGCGGGCCGTTGGGCAATGCGTGACGACGAAAAGCGGAAAGAAAAGGAGGAGCTGGAGGAGACGAGGAGAACCATCGGTGGGCGCTCGCGAGTGAAGCTTGAGAGCAGCACGTTCAGGTCGGCCCCTCGATCGGAGAAAATTGACCACGACGACATCGACATGGAGGGCGACGAGTTCCAGGACGACGACGAAAATGTCGGCCTGGAGCCCGAAAACGACGAAGACTCCAAGGATACGCGAGATCGCTTGCGCCGCAACCATCTGGGCGCGAATCTGTTCGGCGATGCTGATGAAAAGGAGGTTGATAAGGAGGAAAAGGAAGACCGAGCGGCACGGAAAACCGGGCAGCTCGGCAAGCAGCTCCGGAAGGCGCTTGCCAAACGGGAAGCCCATCTGGAGTACCTAGAATATGTGGACTCGGATTCCAATTCGGAAAAGGAGGACTTCTTGGAACTTTCGGTTCGTCCCCCCTTTGCTCAGGTTCTTTCCCTTACCCCTCTCATTTCACGGCCGTGGCTGACCAAACACTCTTCAAACAACAGAGCGAAGATGAAGAGAACGACGAAGCTGAAGGCGAAAAGAAGGACGAAGACGCAAAGGCCAAGACAGACAGCAAGGAAAAGCTGCCCGCCGGGGGTACGCCGAAGGGAAGCACAACACCACAGGGCAAGCAAAAGGCAGCCGATGCCGCTAAGAAGAGTAAGTCCCTGAAGCGCCCGGGCTCGCCTAATCTGTCCGAGTCGAGCGGCAATGAGTCCTCCCGCAAGAAGATCAAGAAGCACGCAAACGGCTCTGTCCGCCCGAGCCGGTCGACAACCCCGCTTCCTGGGCAGCAGCGGCCAAAGGCGTCCAAGAGCGGTGCTGGCGCTCTAAGCGACGGAGAGGCGACGGGCGGCGAGATGTCCGACGGGCCGGCTGGTGGCAAGAGACGGATCAAGATTGTGGGAGCCGGAGCCAGAGGCACGCCTTCGGGCTCGCGGGCGGGAAGCCCCAACCCCATGTCACCAGGTAAGCCGAGCGCAGCCCCTTTTCTACTCTCTCTCTCTCTCTCTCTTTCTCTCTCGCAATGGCAAGGCTTGCTCACACATCTGTTCTTTTTTTCCCTTTCTTTCTTTCGTTGAAAAGGCTCCAACCCTGGGTCCCCTGTCCATCCCGGATCTCCCGTGTCCGCTTCGCGAGCTGCCTCTCCGGGTGGGGGCGGCAGCACGATGGACGCCGACGAAATCGTCAAGAGCTTGCTGAAGATCCCAGAGGGCATTACCGTGGGTGGCCTCCTCAAGCTGTTTAGTAACCGCGTTGGGGATGGGCCGAACCAGATGAGGCGCAAGGACTGGATCAAGCTGGTCAAGGAGAACTCCGTGTTCGGCGAGGATAAGCTGCTGCGTGCGAAAGTTCCGGGGTCCTCTGACTCGTAAACGAGACCAGCAATAGACGGCTGTCAAAGAAAGAGACGGCATGCACTGGCGGCTTTGCTCTCTTTCTGCATCCAACCCGGGCTCTTTTTGCACTTTATCATTAGACAGGCGGCCCGTGCAGCTTGGGCATGCATAATTTTTTCCTATTCGGCGCGCGAGCACACATCAGCACAAATGTTGATGAACGGAAGGAGGCGCAGGTTTGTGGCTACAGTCCTATTGGAAACTATTTTACCCATGACTGAAAACCACGCGTGCCCCTACATCGTTGAACAGAGTACGCGCCCCAAGTGTATCCATGTACTTCTTGCGTATGGTATTACAGGAACCCCAAAAGACATTTCGCTTCGGAAAAGCATAACCAGAAAAGCAATCGGATAAAAACCAACTGCGGCATCACACATCCATTTGCCACTCGTATTCCAGGTCCTTGTTCCGCTCCCGTCGGTTGATAGCCTTGAACCGCTCGGCCTCGAACCCGATGCTCCGGTCCACGCCGTCCCACCGATAGCCCGGCCGTATGCCGTACCGGTTGGGCGGCGCCGGCCCTCTGTAGGCAGGCCGGCTGGACGTGTTCCGCTTGGACGCGGCGGCCGCCTTGCTGCTGCCGCCGCTGCCCCCGCCCCCACCGCTCGGCGTCTGCTCCGTCAGAAAGGCCGCCATGGGGTCGTTCCACCGCGTGCGCTGTTTGAGCTCGCGGTTCATCTCCTCGTCGTCGGCGCCCCGCGCCACCGGCATGAGCGCCGCATCCGCGAGCTGCTCGCGCCGCTGGCGGGCCGCCTCGCGCTGCACGTCGCCCCGCAGCGCGTCCTTGGCGGCGCGCTCCTTCTGCTCGGCCGCGAGGGCGGCCTGCCGCACCTCTTGGCGGCGCAGGGCAAGGTCGACGCGGCGGCCCGTAGCGTCGCGGTAGACGACCTCCTCCTCGCCGTCCGAGCGGTCAAGGTCGGCGGCGTTGTTGCTGCTGTTGTTGTTGTCCTTGCTGTCACCGCCTTCGCGCGCGCGCCGCCGCCGCTCGCGTTTTTCTTGCCGTTCCTGCTCGTACCGCTCCCGCTCTTCGCGTCTCCGCCTCTCCAGCTGCGCCGTGACCGAGGCGGCGGACTGCAGGCCCGCATGGGTGCCGTCGCTCATGAGAACTGGTGCTGCCGCCGTGCGTATGCTGCCGTCACTGGCAACGACGGGTGCTTCGTCGTCGGCGTCCCGCGCTGCCGCCGTCTCGGCCGCCGCTGCGGATAGAATCGCATCGGCTTCGGCGCTGTCGCTTGCTGCGTTGCTGGCATCGCCGCCCAGCGTCTTCCAGTTGGATTTTTTCGTCCTGCGAAATTCGGCCGACGTGCCCGCCACCGTGGCAGCAGCCAGGCCGCCCTCGCCGCCGCGTCCCACTAGGCCGTCTCCGTCATCGCCGTCGCCATCGTTGCCTCGCCCCTTGCTCAACCACCCGGAGTCGTCGTCATCGGTGATCAAGAGTCCGTCGCCACCGGGCGTGTTGTGCTTCCGCTTCCGCTTTTTCGATGTGGGTTTGTCGGCTGCGAGATAGCGTGATGCGATATAGGAGGTCAAGTCCCCGGCCATGGCTGCGACGCAGTGGTTTTGACGAAGCGAGCAAAGCGGTCCTGTCGTGTTCTTCCCGTGAAGCCAAAAAGCTTTTGGTTGCGACTTATCGATAAAGGCTGGACGATACGTCGACTGGCTCCCACTAGGTGTACAGGGCCTGTACATATAAAATAAATCACGTGCCCCTGTACAAATAAGATAGCACGTCATTGGCTGGCCGGGCCAGCCAAACCAGCCAAGCCAGCCCAGCAACCTAGCCAGCCCCTAACTTATTCCAACAAACATCACGACATCGACATTCAACAGTTACAAAATAACCTCCCTACCTCCCGACAACCCTCCCTCACTCCCCCCCGAGGCCGTATATAAAAGCCTTGAAAAACCCTCGTTCAATCGATTTATTAGTGCGCCGCTTTACACGGGTTCAGGGCGGAGGAGGTGGTGGCGGTGGTTAAACAGGCGGAATAAGATACGACGCTTAAGTAGCGTAGTAGGAATAAGAGCTTACAGCGTTGCCGCGACAGTACGGTGGTTACGACGGTAAAGGATCCAGCGTTAAGAGATAGCAGCCGTAATAGTTCGTAGTGCTTTAGTTCTTACAGTGTGTTTTTCGGCCACTTGAAACTTTTTAGTGTTGTATTTAGGGGGTAGTTGCTGGGCTTGTTAGTGTTTTGTTTTATGTCAGCGCCTGCACGTGATTTATTTTATATGTACAGGCCCTGTACACCTAGTGGGAGCCCGTCGACTCGCGCGATCACGTGACCATATTCCAATGACTATGGCATCATGAGCCATTCGAGAATGCGCAATTGCTGAAAGATGCTTTGGTATTTTGACTAGGATCTATGGCTGTTACTTCATGCAACAGTATGATGCAGTACAAAGGACAAACTTTGACGGTTTCAACAACACGACCACGAGTTGGCGACAGGGCTCTCTCTGCCTTCAAAGGCAATGCCCGCAGCCCATACGGAGTAATACGGATACAGTGCAACAGTTTGCAGCGCCAATATCAATGTCTACGATTTAAGATGTCCAAGGAGTTCTCTTGCCCGTCGCCCACTCCTCGAGAGGTGGCAAGAATGACGAAGCGACGGGCCTTCAACAACCGGTTGCCAATCACAGAAACAAACGTCCGGTAAACGAACAGGTGTCCTGCAAAAGAGCATATTTTTCTACCAACGGTCCGTTACGAGGCTCGTCCTGGGGTGGAATTGAGCTCGTGCTGCCCGAAGGCAGCAACGCTGGTGACTTGAGCACTGGGCAAAACCCAAGTGGCAAGGGAGAAAGAGAAAGAGAATGGGAAAGGTGTTGGGAAACAACGTGGTTCGGGAACAAGGGGGGGCAAAAAAGAGAAGAAAGGTGTATAGGTCATAAAAAGTCTTGAGGAGACATCCCGTCTAGTATCCTACCAGTGTTTTCCTGTAGCCAGAATAGGTAAACAAACAAACCCAGGAAAGAGTTGAGACATCAAGTCTGTCAAACGAGGTGCCGAACCACCAAAACGCCAACGCTGTGCCCACGAACCGAAGAAAGCAATCTTGCCATGGGCTGAAAAAGAAAGGAGAAGAAAGGCCGTGAAACATGAACAAAAGGGGGCCAGTCGTGTCGCCGATCGATCGTTGGCTCGAGGAAGAGAAAATGGCCCAGGCGAGCGCTCTTCAGTCCACCATGTGCTGGAAGAGCGGCGACATTGATTCGCCGTAGTGGTTTCGACGGATCGCCTCGGCGAGGAGATAGGAGAGATCGAGGACGACGAGTTTGCTGATGTCGCGGGTGAGCTCCGGCGGGATCGGGTAGCTGTTTGTGACGATGATCGAGTCGATGCAGTCGCAGGCTTGCATTTGCTGCAGGCAGTCACTGCCGAAGATGCCGTGGGTAGCGATGCAGTAAACCTTCTTCGCCCGGCCCCGCTTCCTGACAGTCTCGGCGGCGGCGATCCACGAACTCGGCTTGTCAATCATATCGTCGACGATGAAAACAGGGCGGTCGCGCACGTTTCCAACAAGAGTGACCATACGCTCGACGGCTGGTTTTCTCTCTTGGTCTTCTTCGTCCTCGGAGTCGGAGGCATCGCCATCGCCCGAACCGCCCAAAGCGTGTGGCTCGGCTTGGAAAAAAGACGAGATGTGTGACATGATCATCGGGTCCTCGTCTGCAACGCTGCCTTCGGCCGTCGACACCATGGGTGATGGGAAGTCGTCTGGAACGATATGGCCCTGGTACAGCCGGGCATGCGTGACCTCGTGCGCCCGCTCATCGTTGTACTCCGAACTGTCCTGGTCGGTGGTGCCATTTGTTGGGGTCGTCGTCCGCCCGTCAGCGGTGCCTGTGACCGATCTATCGGATACGGGGCCGTCTGATGGCGCATCAGCACCCGCCAGGGATCCATTTGTTGACCGGGCAGACGAGGTGACATCGACAGCGGGACTGCTCCGACCATTTACCGGTGCGGACCGGTACAGCGTGCTGACAGGCGCCTTCTGCTCGATGCTGTCCAGATGGTGGAGGATCATGCTCGCCGTCATGTTGTGGCCGCGCCTCCGATCTGTGGTCACCATGCCGAAGTTGAGCTTCAGTGCATCGGCCAACGACGTGACGCGTTTTGTGCCTCCCGCATTTTTCGACACCACCACGGCCTCCTTCCAGTTCGCCACGTTGTGGCGGATCCAGCGGGCGATCAGCGGTTCGGCATGGAGGTTGTCCACGGGGCACTTGAAGAAGCCCTGCATCTGTGACGCATGGAGGTCGACGGTGACAATGTGCTTGACGCCAGCCACATTCAGCAGGTTGGCGAGCATGCGAGCCGTGATGGCACCGCGGTGGGACTTCTTTTTCGACTGCCGGCCGTAGGGGAAGTAGGGTAGGACCGCTAGGAGGGTGCGACGTGCGTTAGAACGTGGACGGGCATGGAGCCGGTGGGACGGAGAGCATGCCACCAACCTGTGATCTTATTTGCAGAGCCACCGTTGCACGCCTGGATCATGATCAGCAGCTCCATGATGGTGTCGTTGATCTTGGGACTGCCGGACTGGACGATGAAGACGTCTTTCTCTCGGACGCTCGTCAGGATGCGAACGCTGGTCTCGCCCTGGGGAGAGAGACGGGGGGAAACAGTCAGTGGCTATCCAGGCCCGGCCGCCAAACGCCTCCGCCCAGCGCCGACCCGATTCTGCCGACGATGGCAGGCAGATCTGCGGACGGACGGAACCGCGAGAGACTCACATTGGAAAACTGGCCGAGCTCGGTGTTGCCCGGCGCCATGCCCAGGTTCTCACATATCTGGTGGGTGAGCACTGCACAGCTGGTGCCAGCGAAAATCTGTGTGTTTCGCATGGTGGACGGTGGCAGTCGTGGCAGTCGTGGCAGTCGTGGCAGGGGAGAGGGAAAATCCGGAGAGGAAACGATCCCGGTCGACAATTTTTTTTCTTCCTGGATCCCGATCAATATATACGACGGGGCAGGCAGGAGCACGGGGAGGAGAGGAGGGAAGGAACGTGCTGTGCAAGTGGAGAAAGGTGGGAGGAGAGAGAAAAAATCAGAGAAAACCCGCCGACTCCAAAAGGCCGAATAACTGCTTTGGTGGGGCGCGAAAAGGGCGTGTTGGCGAATCGGGCGCCGGAGGAAACGTCTATTACTGTCTCCCCTCCCCTACGGAGTAGACACGCTTCGCTAGCTCGGAAGAAAGCTCGGAAGAGAGCTCGATTGACCACCGGTAACGAAGGCAGGCGGGTCCGTTTGTCGCTGCGGAATTGGTGCTTGGACTTGCTCTTTCAGGAGAGGAGGAGACGAGAAGTGAAGGAAAGAGTATGGGGTGAGCGCGGACAGGCTGGGCAGGCGCAGAGATAAAGGGTGGGGCGCCGTGCACAGGCAGAAAATGGGAAGCGCACATGATCCGCCGCACCTGTTTTTTATCTCTGGTGCACGCCGTCCGCGGTTCTTGCCCTGTGAGCTGCATGCATAGGGCGGGTTAGCACTGCCGATTTCCAACAAGCACCTAAACGGTCGAATGGTCTAGTTGGTTATGACGGCGCCTTAACACGGCGCAGGTCCGCGGTTCGATCCCGTGTTCGATCAGTTTTTTTTGCATTTTTGCACTTTTTGATGTGGGATTTTCCAACAACTCGATTTTTTGATACCGGACTCCCACACCTCCCAGACCTGGACGGACTGCTGTCCGGTTTACCACAAACGAGTGTCTCCAACTGGATGCTCTCGCCATTGCTTTTTGAAAACGCCAGACCGTGTTACCCCGATGTCGACACACCGCCGCCAGGTCCTTCACGCAACCTACCAGAGCGGCATCGCTCATCCCACGCAACATGGGCGTTCCGAAACTGCTGACGACGCTTGCGCCGTACGGTGAGCGGAAGCCGCTTACCGGCGCCCGCGTCATTGTCGACGGCCCAGCACTGGCGTACCATGCCGTCAGCCTATGCATGGCCGACGCCGTGTTGGCGGCGGGCCGCAACCACCCCCTGGACCAGCCGGCCTACGGGCATCTCGGCGAGGCTGCAGTCGCGTGGCTTGATCGGCTGTGCGAGCAGGGTGTCGAGATGTGAGACCTGTCTGTCCCTTTGTTTGGGCTTTGCTTTCCCGCTCTGGACGCAAAGATATGCACACACACACACGGCCTAGCAAGGTAGTTAACACATGCGTTCTGCAGACAAGCCTTGTACTTTGATGGGTATCTCCCAGAGGCCAAACGGCCTGTGCGCCTGGACAGGTCCTACCGCACCTCCGCGCAGCTCAAGGCCATCTTTGCGTTCTACCAACGGGACAACATGCCTGCTTTTGACGTCAAAGGCCCGCGCACGGGCAGTCTCTTGCCGGCACCGCCGTTTGCTGTGCCGGCGGTGCTGGATGCGCTCCGGGCGTCGGCCATCTATGGGCCACTGACGACGGTCGTGCCCGGCGAGGCAGACACGTTCTGCGCCGAGCATGCCCGCACAAGGGGTGGCGGCACAGTCGTCACATCCGACTCGGACCTTCTTGTCCAGGACCTCGGCGCCGACGCAGAGGTCGTCCTCTTCCGGGACATTGACCTGCGGAGTGCCACGGCGGGGAAGCAGCTGGTCGTGCCGACGTACGCGCTCGCCACCACCTGCAAGAGGCTTGGCCTCCCAGACGACAAGGGCATGCACTCCTTTGCCTTTGAGCTGTCCAGGGACCCGCACCTCAACACGAGCGAGCTGGTCGAGCAGGCAAAGCGAGCAGCGGCCGCTGCCAAGTACCCAGACGAGTACGCAGAGTTTACAGAACAGTACGCGTACCCTAGGCAGCTTGCCGACGCTGCCAGAAAGCACGACATCACCAGGCTGGACCCGCGGGTGTCGGAGGTTGTGCTGCAGTGCCTGTTCCCGGGAGGCGAGCCAAAGCCGAGCCGCACGGACGAGGCTCTGTCGGACAGCGGCATCCTCACCTTTGCCCCTCCGCTGCTGGACAGCTGCACGCGGACCAATGCGTGGGAGGCGAGTGCGTCCATCCGCTGCTGTGCGTTTTCTCTGCTCCAGGTTGTCGCAGCCCGCCAGATCGAGGGCGTGCGAGAGTACACACGGATGGCATCCACGGCTACGCGAGGCAGCCACATGGCTCTTCTGCCCGTGGCCGGGCTGGGCGCGGCCGTGGCGTCGTTCACCACGCTCCTGCGGCGCATACAGGCCGCCGTGAAGGACCCTGCCTCGCAGTGGGCCGTCCTGGCCTCGTACCAAGACATACAGTGGTCCAAGGCGAACGCAAAGGAGGCAGCCTGCATCGAGGTGCTGTGCCGCGAGACCCCGGGAGACGGCGTGCTGGACCGCGTCACCTGGAACGCCGTCCACTGGCTGGCCCAGATACAGGGGACGCTGTACTCCCTGCGGACGCTGCAGCAGACGGCCGATTTTGTCCGCCGCGAAGCAGACGCGGGCCAGCTGGACGCGGCGCTGTCGGCGGCGCTGGCCGACCTCGGGGGCGTGCTGCTCGCCATGGTGCCGCCGCTGGCCGACTACCCGGTCCTTCGCGGCCTTCGAGACCTGCCCGCCAGGCTCAAGACGGCCGGCGCACTGGACCTCCTGGGCGACCTGGCGGAGCTGCCGGGCGGCATCTCGTTCAGGGCCGGCGCAAAGAAGAACAGGAGCAAAAGCAAGGGCAAGAAACGGAAACGGCCGGACCAAGCAGCCGGGCCATCCAAGGCGGTAGCCGCCAACCCGTTCTCCATACTTGACGGCGTCGATTGAGGCCTGTAATATACATGCTGGAGATCACTGCACACCCCCAATACCCAGGCCGGTGGTTGCTGCTGCGCAAACGGGCGAGTGACGTTGCGAGTGAGCCCCGAGCAGCGCTGTAAGACAGAAAATATGCGTTCTACGCGTTAAGTGCGCTGAGCATGGGAGAGGCCCGCTTTTTACAGGGCCCGCCAGGCCCAGCGACAACCACTGGCCAGGCGAAGTGGGGCGGCCCTCGACCACTTGTCGCGTCTTGGGAGGGCCCGGCCGCGCCGCCAGAACCGCGTCGCCCTAATAACATGCTGTGATTGCCTTTCTGCCAAATCCTGGCCTCGATCTTTGCTCCCCCTCGCAGACACACTCCACCACCGCAGCAGTATCTTCTTCGCTTCTCGCCTCGTCCTGTCTCTCCTCGTTTGCACAGCGTTCATGTGTTGCGTGCCGCTTCTGGATTCCCATGCCTTGCCGTTTCTCTCGCCAGCCGATATTCAGCATCTCTCGTCCCGCAAACTACACAGCATCGTTTCTCGTCGATTTCCCACGCGAGTCTTTTCTTTACTTTTTTTTTGGCATATCAGCTATTTGTCTCCAACGACGTGCGGTCTCGTGCACGCCGGTTTGCGCGTTGACACACTGTCCCTGAGCAGCAGCAGCCTCTCCTCCTCGCCGTCTCCGAGCAGGGAACAGAGAGGCCATCGATCAGCGGCACATCGGCCAGCACGGCAGCGCCTTGGACGCGTCCAGCACGCCCCCCCTTCCCCCTCTGGACGGCGAATGCGTGCTCTCCGTGTTTAGCTTCGCCTACGCTCCGCCGCTCGTGCGATCCTCGTCCGCCGCCCTCGGAACCCCTCCTCGCCGGCCATGCATCTTCCGCGGTCGCTGATCTCGAAGCTGTATCTGCACCTGCAGAACACGCGCCACCCGCTCTCGCCGCCCGTGCTGCTCCTCGTTGCGCTCGAGCCCGACGCGCTCTGCGCCTGCCGCATCCTCACCAGCCTGCTCAAGCATGACTACATCCCGCACAAGATCCAGCCCGTGGCCGGCTATGCCGACCTGAGCCGCATCGGCCGCGAGCTGGTCGCGCCCATGATGCAGACGCGCGGCGGCAACGGCGGTGTCGTCATCTGCCTGGGGGTGGGCGGCACCGTTGACCTGTCGACATTTTTCGGCCTGGAGAGCGAAGACGCCGACCTCGCCAGCGGCGAGCTGGCGTTTGCGGGCGTCGAAGTCTGGGTTCTGGACGCCCACCGCCCGTGGAACCTGAGCAACGTGTTCGGCGGGTTCCCCCTCGAGCCGGCCCCCGCACAGGCCGCACAGGCCGCGGGCGTGTTTGACATCGACGCCAACGCCGACTTGCCGTCGTCCTCCATCCCGCCGATGGTGTCCGCACGCGTGCCCCCGGGTGTCACGGGCGGGCAGATTGGTCGTGCGTACAAGCCAGGGAAGGGCGGGCTCATCGTGTTTGACGACGGCGACATTGAAGACGAGCTGGGCGCCGAGCGCGACGCATACATTGCGCTCGCAGACATGCCCGATATTGACGATGACGGTGAAGACCTGGGGGATAGCGAGTCTGAGAGTGAAGAGGAAGAGGAAGAGGAAGCAGAGGAGGCGGAGGAGGAGGAGGGGACACAGCGGGGCCCTCGTGCGGGCCAGAAGCGCAAGTCGTGGCTTGACGACGAAGACGAAGACAGCGAAAACGATGACCGGCCAACACAGCGCAGGAGAAGCAATTCTGTAAGTTGCAGAGAAAGCGGCAGCCAAAACAATAAAATTTGGAGTGGCCCTTCTTTTGAGAAGAAGGAGGAGAAGAAGAAAAGACTCGGGCGCCTGGCTAACTTGTGCAACAATACAGTCGAGCCCCATTCCGGACGCACCGAGACCAAAGTCGCGGCCGCTCCTCTCGCTGAGGGGTCAGCCGTCGAGCGACGCCCTGGAATTCTCCGATGTGTCCCAGCAGGACGACGCCCAGCCGCGAACAAAGGGGGCCAAGTCGAAAAAGCCACCCTCGGCACGGACGCTTCGCCGGCGGCTGCTCCGGCTGCGCCAGGAAAAGGAGACCATCCTGCGCAAGTACTACCGCATGGGTGCGTCCTACTCGGAGCCCATCTCATCCATGGTGTACTCGCTGGCCTCGGAGCTCGGCCGCGAAGACAATGACCTGCTCTGGCTGACCATTGTCGGCGTCACCTCCCTCGAGCTGTACGGCCGGTCGTCTGCGGGCGTGGCCGTGTCCGTCCGCAGCGCCGACAGCCGGCCGACCACGGGCTGGATGGGCATGCGCGGCGCCCGGATACGGCAGCTGCTGCGCGACGAGGTGCGGCGTCTCAACCCGCCAGACTCGACGAGCGGACATGGCGTGGGCGGGGGCGGCGGCGGCGGCGGGACGGGGCCGTTTGTGGGTGGTGGCGGCGGCGGTGGCCGTGTTTCCCCTGAGCTGGCGGGCATCATCCCCACGACGGCGCGCAGCCCCGAGGACACGAGCATCCGCCTGTCGCCCGAGCCCAAGTTCCTGCTGATCCGCCACTGGAGCCTCTACGACAGCATGCTGCATTCGCCCTACCTGTTTTCGCGGCTCAAGATGTGGAGCGAGACGGGCCTGAAGCGGCTGCACAAGCTGTTTGCCAAGATGGGCGTGAGCCTCGTGCAGTGCCGGCAGAGCTACTCGCACATGGACATGATGCTGAAGCGCGAGCTGCGCGTCAAGCTGCTCAAGTACGCGTCCCTGTACAACCTGGACGGCATGGTGCCGACCATCGACACCGACGGCAAAGACCGCGCCGGCGCCAAGGACGGCTGGGGCTTCGTGCGCAGCTGGGGCTGGCGCGCGACGCTCAGTGCCCAGGACGTGGCCGTCGTCGTTGGCGCGCTGCTCGAGGTCGGCAAGAACCAGGGGGCGGGGGCGGCGTCGGCGTCGGCGTCGGCGTCGTCGTCGTCGTTGTCCGTCTCGGGACCGCCTGGGGCCACCAACGGCTCCAGCAGCGGCAACGACGGCGCGGGTGGCGACGAGGACGGACTGGCGGACGAGGAAGACCCATCGGAGGAGTGGGTGCCGCGTTTCTGGGACGCCTACGACGCATTGGAGAGGTAAGATCTCATTGCTGTGTGTTTCCCTTTTGTGCGGGGGGGGGGGGGGAAGGTGATTTTGGTTGCTGACAATTTTTGGTTTGTTTTGGTGCAGCATTGAATCTCTCAAGGCGGGCCTTCCGACAGCCAAGTTCCTGCACCGGGCCATCTTCAATACGGGCACCGCCCTCATCAAGAAGAAGCAGATTACGCACCTGCACGCGTTCCGCATGTGCATCGTCAAGGACGGGCCGGACGCCACCGTCTTCAACCACCCGGGCGCGCTGACCAAGCTGGCGCTGTGGATCGGCGAGGCGCTCGCCGAGCAGGAGAAGGACGCCACGGGCCGCCTCGCGCACGGCGGCCGCGGCACGCCGCTGGTCGTGGCCTCGCTCAACGAGAAGCGCGGCATCTATGTGGTTGTGGGCACCGGCGGCGGCGGCGGGCCCGACATGCTGGCGCACGACCGGGAGGCGGCGCGCAAGAAGCAGGACGCGCGGGCGGCCAAGGCCAAGCTGCGCGACGACCGGCGCCAGGCGCGCCGCGCCCAGCGCGACGAGGAGCGGGAGCGGAGGCGGGCCGCGAGAGGCGGCGGCGGTGACGACGACAACGACGACGACGACGACGACGACGAGGAAGACACAGAGTCGGAGTCGGACGCATCAGACTCCGAGTCGGACGACGACGGCGACGGCGACGAGGAGGGCACCGACCGGCGCGCCAGCAGCCGCGGGTTCGGGCTCAACCGCTTCGGCACGGCGTTCCAGGACGTGGTGGCCGAGACGAACACGCGCGTGCGCATCGACAGCTTCGAGCACTGCGTCGTGGAGGTCAAGAAGGAGGACCTCGGCGGCTTTCTCGAGAGCCTGAGCATGAAAGCAGTGGTGGGCTAGGCAGGGGGTAGCTGGGGGGGGGGGGGGGGGGGGGGGTGCCCCACTTTGCGTTCTTCCCCGGGTGGGGGTTTTAGTTTGTTTGGTTGATGGTTGCTTTTTGCGGGGGTTATTGCCCGAAGGTTCATTTTT